>APFE031203790.1:83524-106806 GCA_000404065.3 Pinus taeda | reverse complement strand
CAGCAGCAAGGATACTGGGTTTCATAGTCACTAGCTCACTATTTCGGTTAATTAGAATTTAGGTACATTTTTATTTTCTCTTAGTAATTGATTTCATCATTGCAAGTTTGAAAACCTTTTTGAAAACTTTGATCAGTATTTCATCATTTGTTTGATTGAAGTAGCTGCATATTTACACTTTTGTTTAAGTGCTAATTTCATCAATAACATGTTTTAAGATCTTTTGTAGTGCTAAGTTTTGGAAGTTACCATTAGGGACATAGACTTTCTCTTGAAATCTACATCCATACTTGACCTTTAAAAGTATTCTTAATACCTTAGAATAGGATTTCCATTTGCATTAGATACTTTAGGAAACCAACCAAAACAAAACCTCAAACCCAAATAAAATCTATAAAACACCGAAGTAAGAAAAAGGTTAAGTAAGCACATATGGTGCACCACACTTCATCAGTTTACGATACACGGATTGATAATTTATGAAGAGAAATTTAAGACGTTAAATTGACTAAACATTTTGGCGTCGTTGCCGAGGAAGTGTAATTAGGAGACCTTATTTCTTACATCTAAAAAATTAATAATTCTTGAGTATGCTCTCCTCCTACACTTCGTGTGATCTAGAGGATTAGAAAAAGGATTGTTAAGTAAAAAAATAAAATTTATATTTCTTGAGTATGCTCTCCTCTTGCACTTTGTGTGATCTAGAGGATCAGAAAAAGGATTGTTACGCCTAAAAAAAGAAAAAAAGAAAAAAGAAAAAAAGAGGAGACAAAATAAACTTCATCATTTCAATTGATTAAAAAAAAAAGGGAAAAAAATGAAATGCATCTGCTTTGATAGGTTCAAATTGTCCAAAATTGACTGGTTATGGTTTGTAGTGGTCCTCAAAACACTATATCCTGTTTTAATAAGGTTTTGCAACTTAGCTGCGGAAAGTTCCCTGATTCCGCAGCTACTTGAGAATTCTGTAGCTGTTTCCAAGTTTAACAGTTACAAGCATCCAATAAAAAAACCGACCACATGGGCATCTCTAGAATTGTCTTGACATGGATCCTATCTTAGTCACCCAGCTCAGATTGATGAAAAACCAACCTAAGACCTGAGTCAAAGTCCCGTTTTTAGCATGTTTTTCTTGAAGTCTTTGTTGCCTGAAATTGAAAATCATAAATCCTTATTATAAAAATTTACAATTTCAGAGAAAAAAAAAAAGAAAGAAGAAAAATAATCTATGGCTATCTTGAATCCTAGCTTTCACTATGGCTTCAACAAGAAAATTTGCCTCCCTGTTCAAGCTTTGGCCTGAAACAAACCTGCAACATAAATAAATAAAAAAATGCATTGTATATGCGAAAAAACCAAGGATTCGAATGTTAAACAATTAGGTAAGAATAAGAAGGTGAATGAAAATTTGTAGAATCCATGTTAACTCCATCAAGGGGCCTTGGCATTTCTTTTTAGAGGCTGAAATTTATTTAAGGGGGATTGAGCTCCTTGTTTGAGGACCGAATTATGCATTTTTGGAGGTTGATTCTTGTAGGAGGCATTCATCATTTAGTGGCAGATTTCTGGAGTTGATTTCACCTTTGGATAGCTACATTATCAGTCAAAAACAGAGGGTTGCATTCTTGAAGATAGCTTCTTGTGATCCATTAAATTATTGAGGGCCGAGTAGTCATTTTTCTCCAAGGGCGAGAGCATGTAAGCTGATTACATTTGCTGACAGAAGGACATTTCTAAATATTTACTAAACATGAGGATAATATATCAACGATAGTTGAACATCACATGCTTTAAAATGAGATAGAGAAGTAGCAATGCTTATCATCTGTCTTCTCCTCAATATGCAACAAGATGTGTGTACTGTTCTTTTATCTCTATGCATTCGTTTTTTGGACTGTCAGCATAATTAATTTGTAGACTGTTCACTCCCACTCTGTGAAGGTGGACCACCATTAGTGACAAGCACAACTAAGGTAATTACGCAACAAATCAAACCAAAAATCTGAATGCAGCAATTCATAAAAATACAGAACAACTAATTCATAAAAACGTAAACAACTGAAAAAACATCAAATTTTAAACATACGATTTGACCAAAAAGAGATGAATTTGAAGAAAAGAAAACATCGGTTTTTTTGCCAGCTGGGTCAATTAGATAACCCAGAAACCGTTTTAGGAGATTCGGCGCAGACTGGGAGAAATCCTCAGTTCTTTAGAGCCCATTTTTGCAGGCCGCGGGGAAAAAAATGAGATTTGAATCAATTAACTAATAGTTGATTTAATTTCTTTCGATTTGGAATAATGGCGTGCTGATGATTAACCGTTTGTTGATTTTTTCCACCACTTGTTCTTCCCTTATGCCACCCGTTTGCAATTCATTAACGCTTGTTAACAACAATTCCGATTTAAGACGGCTCTCCATTATGTGACTTATTCTAATTGAACATGACTCTCTGTCATTAAAACCCGTGAAATTGTTGCCACCCGTCTGTGCTTGTTCTGCTACTTCCTGTTTAATAATAAGAGGATAAAACATGGCACTAGAATTATATGAAAAGGATTATAGCTTGTCGATGTTTATTCCTTTGGCATATGTTTATTCCTTGGTTATTTGGGGGATTCCTTATAGTGAGTGCAGTAGCATTGTTCAAATTTATAAAAAGGTGAGTTCTGCTCTAAGGCCTGCGGTAACGGAAAAAGTTACCAATCAAGAAATAAGGCAAGCTATTGAAAATGTATGATAGTTGCATCAGCAAGGCCTTCTGCTGCAGCATGTCTGAATGACCCATTTCTTAGATATGTAGAGTCGAGTAGGCAGTGCACATGCACGTTAAACTTCCAAATTATTTTGAAGATTGACTTAGGTGTTTCTGTTACAACATGCATAGGAATTGTTGGCGACAAATACTAATAAAAAAAAATGAGCAAGACAAGAGCTGGTACTCTGATCTATTTTCATCTTTAAAATTGTTTTGCTTCATATTTCAAAGATTTTATTTTTCAGGTAAACAGTTAAAAAAAAAAATTTGATGGGGCTTATTGGGAGAGCTAAATCAGTTGAACTTTCTTTAGCTAGATAAAAGAGGTAGTCAGGGATATGTGTCTGATGGTTGATTGTTTCAGCCACTTTCCGCAGCTAATTTAACTTTTCACAGCTGGTTCAACTTTCCGCAGTTGTTTTCTTAAACTCTAGGTTGCAAGTGTCATCAAGCAAAACAAGCCACATGGGTAGCTGGGGAAATGTTAGTACATGGATGGTGTCCTATTCACTTGATCCAAATCGATGAAAAAGGGCCCAGTCAAAAGGAAGTTAAATTGAGTGTTATCACTGAGTTGCCACACTGAGTCGCCACACTAAGTCGCTGCATGTCAAGAACAAAAAAAAAAAAAATTGAATCAATGAAATGAATAAGTTATTTGGTGACTTTTCTGAAGGTATTGATTAATTTTGGACTGATGATGAAAGATGAATGGCTAACTTTGTATTCAAGATTCTTAGCTATAGAAACCGTGCACATTCTGCAGCTAAAGTCCAATTCCGCAGCCAGAAAAATCTCATTGTTCAAATCAGCCTATCTTTCTCATACAAAATCAAATTTTGATGATTTAAGTACTGTTGGAAAGATCTCAAAAATATCTACACAACGAGAAATCCATCATTAGAGTTTGAAATGGAAAATAATGAAATCAATTGATGAAAAGAAGCAACATTCAACTTGGGCACCAATTTCAAAGCAGGTATAAATTCTTTTGATTTTTCTTTTAAGAACTTGTTTCATTAATGCAAATTGTTAGTTTTGTGTGTAGATATCATAACTAGAGAGATTGATCACCTCTCTCCTTTAATAACCTTACATTCCATTGCAGAAGAAGTATTAGTTTTTTTTTGCAGGTTCCAGGAGGAAAGACAAATGACTACAACAGAATGGTGTTTCTCTAAGAGACCAATTTGTTTCATAAAAAGATGATCAGCAACAAAGAGGAAATATGTTGATGCAAAATCAGCTCCAAACACTTGAAAAACTTTCAGATACTATTGTCTCCATCACATCCATCCATCACATCCATATTTCATAATAAACCATTCATCTCATTTTTCTCCATATTTTCCATTTACATTCACATACACTTTCCATCCCTTTTTGTCCATTCATAACCCACAAATAAAAGCAAGAGGCTCATTCACATGTTTATTGCCCATTTCCATTTCTACTCTCCATTGCCATCTTCCATTTTCATCTTTCATTTCTTGTCATTTTCATTCCGCAAATAAGCCCTACTTCAATGCAAATTATTGAGTCCATAGTCCTTTGAGTCTAAGTTCTTTGTAAAAACACCTTGAGGCTTGCATGCCTTAATGGCAAGTCCTCATGCTGACAAAAAATGGCAATACATTAATGTCCCTTGTTCGTCAGATCTTCTAGGTGACTCGAATTTGGCAAATTCATTCGTACCTAGCAAGATGTGTTTGGGCATCCTCACTCTTATTTTCATCAATGGTGAGATTTCTTGCGTTTAATAGTGGCATCCATTAATGGCCACTAAGCCAACAATTTCCTACTATGTTCGACATCATAACATCTTTTCACATAGTAGGAATTGTGCCAATGAGTTTTGAAGACATGAAGACTATTATTTTCAGCATTTTGGAGGAGATTCAACAAGTTTTAGAAGAAGCAATAAAAAGTCATCTTACCTCTTTATCCATGACTCCTCTTGTTCAACCACTTGAAGAAGAATATGATCAGAATTTTGCAGCCACCACACATACAACTCATCCATTCCAAAGGGTAAGTGAAGGTACGTAATTTTCTAACTTTTGACCATAGAATTCCATAAAAAGCTAGAATGATAATTGTTGGAAAAACATTTATCTTCCTCATTTCATAAAATTTCCAATACCATTAGTTTGGGGGGAATACATTCATATTCATATCTTGCCATGTCCATATCATATTCAGGAGCCCACATACTTCCAACATATATTAACTATAACATTGTTATTATGAGCATACAATGGCTTTTGAGAAAGTGCTTAAATTATAAATTGGATACAAACAAAATCATGGTTGTCACACAAGACCCAACCATCATGCAATCCAATAAAGATATACTTTGCAACAATAATAAAAATATCATTATGCAAAGTTCAAAGATCAAAATAGAAGGCAACAACAAAAAAATGGTTGTAACACAAGAACCAACCATGTTGCAATTCAAGTAAAACACTTTGCAGAAATATGAAGTTATCAAATGATATCATGCAAAGTTAAGCCAAAGCTCAAGGATCAAAAGAGTTAATGTAATATATATTGCATGAGGACATGCAATAACTTCAGTTGGGGGGTATGTTGAGTCTAGAAAATGTCATTCATTTCCATTACACTTTCACTATTATGTCCATTATATCACCTCCATTTCACCTGCATTTCACTACTATGTCACCACATTCATCCCACTTTCATTATCATTGGGCCACATTTATGTTTTTCCAATCTTTATTAATTCTAAGCCTTTTAAGTAAATTTGTGCTTAAAAATTAGGAAATAATGTGCATATGCTTATACCTAACAAATGGGTTGAGATTGTTGACATGTGTAGGTTGAAAGGAAGCTTCTAGAAGACCCTTATGTGGCACCCTAAGGCCAAATTTGAATTTGAGTGGAAAGAATCATGGGATCATGAGGATATGTGTCACATCTCCTAATTGTATTTTAACTCTAAAAAGAAAAGTGTCTTATCAATTCCTATTTTGATTAAGACTCTAGAGGTAGAGGGAGAGATTCATGGAATCTCATTAATGAGATGGTTTCTCATCTTTTTGTATAAATAGGAGATCTCTCTCCTTCATTTGTTAGATTATTAGTCTCAGCTATCTTGGCTTGGGTTTTAGTTATTTAGCTTGGAGTTTGTAGTTCGTCCTTGATGCCTTTTGAAAGCTTTGGGGAGCTTTGTTGTACTATGTAATTTTGAAGAATTTGAATAAAGCTTTGATGTTCTCAACATGGAAGGAGATGTGAAGTAGATGTCATGGAGCATATTAGAATGTAAGGTAGAGTAGATTTCATTTTGTAAATTTTTATTTGATTTCATTATGTCATTTTATTGCTTTCAATTTTGGTAGATGAGATTTTTCATTCATGCAATTTTAATTCATGCAAGTGTGTTCAACCGGTTGATTGTAGATTAGTAATGCACATATATTTTTAATGACTAATGACATGATGGAATTATCTTGTCCTTCTGCTGATTTATTTTCTTAGTTCTAATTCCAGCACTGTTTATTTCTTTCAGTTTTGTTTTGTTCATTTACTTTTCTGCAAGATAGATATTAGACTACTCATTTCATTTTCAGTAACCTCCTATAGCCAGAGCGAGTCGAATGGTGAGGGATTGAAGTATGAATGCGTAGTTTGATATTAGTTTTTTTTTTTATACAAGTTAGTGATTAGATTACTCATGTCATTTTCAGTTATGTCCTATAGCCAGAGCGAGTTGAATGGTGAGGGATTGAAGTATGAATGCGTAGTTTGATATTAGTTTCATTTTATGCAATTTAGATATCATATTACTCAATTTGTTTATGATTACCTCCTATAACCAGAGTGAGTCGAATGGCGAGAGGTCAAAATATGAGTTGATGTAATATGATTTAGTGTACTTTGCTTACAGTTTTTGAATTGCTTTAAGTTCAGGTTTCTTTTTATACAACAGCAAGGATATTGGGTTTCATAGTCACTAGCTCACTGTTTGGTTTAATTAGAATTTAGGTACATTTTTATTTTCTCTTAATAATTGATTTCATCATTGCAAGTTTGAAAACCTTTTTGAAAACTTTGATTAGTATTTCATATTTTGTTTGATTGAAGTAGCTGCATATTTACACTTTTGCTTAAGTACTAATTCCATCAATAACATGTTTTAAGATCTTTTGAAGTGCTAAGTTTTGGAAGTTACCATTAGGGACATAGACTTTCTCTTGAAATCTACATCCATACTTGACCTTTAAAATTATTCTTAAGACCTTAGAATAGGATTTCCATTTGCATTAGATACTTTAGGAAACCAACAAAAACAAAACCCCAAAACAAAATAAAATCTATAAAACAACGAAGTAAGAAAAAGGTTAAATAAGCACAGATGGTGCACCACACTTCATCAGTTTACGATACCCGGATTGATAATTTATGAAGTGCAATTTAAGACGTTAAATTGACTAAACAAGAGGCAGGATAGGACAAAATATAGTGTAGTGAAGGATTTCAGTCAACAAGAGGGCCATAACTAGCCATTGTAACTATGTAATACATAGTGATTAAGGGGCAGACTCCAAGGATTATGTAGTTGAGTGTTCCAGTGACCTAGAGGTGACCCATTATTCACTATAGTTATGCAATGCATAGTAAGAGGTCCACTAGGTGTGTTTGGGCAAAAAAAGGAGACAAGAGGCAAGCTTGTTCATTATAACTATGCAATGCGTATTATTTGAGGAGGAAACTTGGGGGCACTACATAGTTGGTCATGAAAGTGACACAGGGGTGGCCTACTATCCAGTGCAACATGAAAATGACATAGGGGTGGCCCACTATGCACTGCAACTGCACAATGTGTAAGACAAGGAAGGAGGGATCATGAACTATAGAGTGAGCAGGGCTAGGCAGCTAGAGTGATGGTCTAGACTTCAAGGTTTCTTAATGTAAAATTGAGGGAGACTATCCTATAGGACTATGCAATGCATAGTTCCAAGAGGCAGAGGATGCTTCACCTTGACTTAAGAATCTAAAGTGTGTAGTTCTACGAGGAAGAAAGTTAGTGGGTTGAAAAGACAATGAAAGCTCTGAAAATTACTAAGTGTGGGATCAAAGAGACAAGAAAGAATAAGACATGCAAAAAAATCCTAAGAGAGTGATCTCAAAGAATGTATCTTACCTAAAATCAACATGCATAGCTTGAAAGGAGAGAAAAGCGAAACTTACTTTTAAGTGCGACATTTGAAAGGTAGCTTTACGACATTAGAATACAAGTTACGACACAAGTGTCGAAAGAAACCAGAAAGTGAGCTAAGATGTGGGAGAGTGTCTAGCACATATTATTATGATATATAGGATCATATAATGCATAATAGTGCGCTAGAGCTTCCCCTAGTAGCATTCCAAAGTGTAACACATTTAGGAGTGAAAGCAATCAAAAGTGACACTTGCGATAGTAAGAAAACATGAAACAACAATTACAAAAGGTAAAAAAAGTGAATGTGACACATGCCAAAGTGAAAATAAAGAAAAAGTGACACTTTTTAAAGAGAAATCAAGAAAAAATGGAAATCACAAAAGTGAAGGCAACACATGTGAAAGCAAAAGCTTGCAAAAGTGACAGTTGAGAAAATTCACAACAGTGATGGTACAACTGCAACTAAGAATGAGAAATTGTCAACTGAAGTTGTGCAATAATTATCAACATCGATTTTGTAGTGCACTCTCTAGGAGTGTGAAATGCACTATCCCTCGAGAATTATGCAATACGTTTCTGCACGGGTGGGCATTAACTTCTAAGCTTGGTAGAAAAGGTGCAATTACGAACATATCAAAGGATGAGAATGTGTAAGAAAGTGACTTTGAAACTAAAAACCTTTAGAAAAATACTTAATCACTTAGCAAAACATTCACCAATCATTAAGTTGTTATGAACAATTATGGAACAATATATCATAGGATCACAAGGAGGCTCCAAAATTCAGGATGTAGGAAAAAATTTGGAGAGTGTTTCTCATAGGGACAACACCATGACATAGGTTTTCTGATGTGCTTCAAATCATCCGTGAAAATTAGCCTTATGATCCTTTCTTGAGAAATTTATTTTTGTTTCCCTTCTCTCACCCATTCTCTCATTGCCACTATGGAACGAAGAAGGAAATGGGTAACACTTAGCCAGATTGGGACAGGCAATTCCATCTAGAATCTTAACTCATAAATTAGCCTTAACTGATAGGCACAAATAAATCTAAGTATCCCATCATAAGATATTCATTTCAAGATGTGACAGGCTACTTCATCCCATGGGTAGGTTAGAACCTCTCTTCTAACTCCATTTTTATCTTCAAGTAGTTTCTCTTCAGAGAGATTGTTCTTTTTGGTTGTGATAGATTATGTCCTCTCCTCCTTCCTCCATATTACTCCTAGGGTAAATATGGTCACCGTACTAGTTATTTATATGTTTAAATGGATAACAACCCCCCTTAAAATGGTGGTGATTTCACTATCTTCCCCTTTAGGTTGGAGGCCTACTATAAATTCATGAATAATTTCATCATCAAAGCCCTTGAATTTCTTGTAGAACTCCATGCACTGTAGGTTTGAAAAGATTTTTCTAATAGGAGGGTTTTGGTGGATCCTTAATTATTATGTGGGCTCTTTTCTATTAAAACCACCCCCCATGATCCCCACTGTAGTTTTTCAAAGTGCTTTCAACGGAGTTTTGTTGTCAATTATTTGTTTTGAGAGCAACTTAGGATTTCATAGTAGAGATGAAAGGGATAGTTATCTATTTTTTATTAGAGAAAGACAAGTTGCATGCTCAACATAAAACAAACTCATTCTCCTACTATCATGTTTATCTTGCAATAAAAAATTCAAACCTTTAATTTATTGTCACTTTCAGGAGTTTGCTATAGGATGTTTTTATGGGGAAAATGTGAATAAATGAGTGGGATTTTTTTTTTTTTATAGGAGGTGAGGAAAATTGGTTACTTACCCTCCCCTTGGAGGCTCTTTCGTGGCTCTAGGTTTTGTGGATAAAATTGTGTAAGTTTGAGCTCTTTATCACCACTCAGGACAATCCTATATCAGTCGTGGTCAAATTTTTAGAACATAGTCAGGATCTTATAGCACATGCTTTGTATCCTATAGAAATAAACCTGAGTCTTGTAAAAGTTATTCCTTCGTCCTGTAGATTCTCTATGGAAAGCTATGAGACCTTTGGTGTAGCTGTCTCACTTCTCTAGAATGGAAGTGGGCCTACTTACTATTTTTTGAATTAAACTTTGGTATAAATGAGGCTTGGGCCAACTTTTTATTCCCTTTGTGGTTTAATCGAGGGCTTAACATGTTGTATTAGTTGACCCCCACCTACCACCTTTGCAACTTTTTTGTAGACCCATTCGCCCACTCCTTGAAATCATCACATTTTTTCTTTTGTCATTTTCTCCACGTGTGATGAGAGAGAAAGATCACCCTAGCTTAACTATTTGAGGGTGGTCTAGACTATTGAGCCACCTTCAAGATACAAAACCTCATCCCCATTCAAAAAAAAAATTATACTACTATACGCTTAAAAGAAGAAGTTAGGAATATTTCATACATGTTCCTGCCTAGTATTCCTTATTGGTGTGTTGATCACTATATGTTTGCATGTTATTTAAGAATAGAGGTAAGGTTTCTTTGATTTTTGCTAGGAAACATATTGAGGGAGGGGGTGAATTAGCATTTTTAAAATCACTATCTTTTCATTTCATATTGTGATTTCCATACGCAGCTTTACTGAAAGAAAACTGCGTGTGTACGTGAATATTCTTAAGACAACTAGTGTACATCCAATAGAATTATGTTTTAGTTAATTAATCATATTTCTATCTTCATCCATTGCATCATTACTTTATTAAACTTTAGATAGGCAGTAACCATGTTTTGTAAGAACAATATAAACCCTCACACATAAGCAACACACATGAACACCAATATTTAAGGTGGAAACCCAATGCAGGAAAAAACCACATGTTCTTGTCGTCTTTGTCTTTTGTTAATATAAAGAAAACGTTTTTACAATCTTTTACTCATGCAGACTCATATTAGTACGCAAGAACCCACCTGCAGAAGGCTACAACCTTCACTCATTCTCCACCCCCTAGCTCTTCTACTGGTGTGAACTTGTAGCAGTACACATGCACCAACCTATTGAAGGCTACAAATTTCACTAACTCTCCAGTTGTTACTCAAAGGGAACTCCAACCCCCTGATATGATTTACCATATACTACTGGAAGGAATATGTAACTCCCTCAAGTTTGGGGACCACGTTTCATAAATTTTCATACTGAATCCACCTACTATAACACATTACAACTTGTAGGCCACATTTTCAAAAAAATTTCATATTGGACCCACTACCAACATTTAAGCTCAATATCAATCATCAAATTGTAACTCATCATTGTAGCTCAATAATCAACCTCTGACACAATTGAATCAACCAATCACTGAAACCCAATCAACTAAAACTCAATTAAAACTCAACCAGTGAGTCAGATCATTGTAACCAGAATATCAGACATCATAGTGCACATCACAAAAACCAGATCTTGCTACTGTAAACCCTAATCAACCATTTGTCAAAAATATATACACTACATTACAATATAAAACCCACATGTGTACTCTCCTTTCATGAACCATACCCGCATAATGGTCTTAAACCTACGAAAACTGAAAACTGAATAACTACCATTCTAAAACAAACATTGAATCATACTCAAATCTACTGCAACATTTTGAATGAATCACAGAACTTTCTCTGATCTTCAATTTCAATAACAAGTAACTTCAACATTCTTTAATTAATCAACTCAAAATTAGACCATCATTATTTAAGCATAGATCATTAAGAAGACTTCATTGAAAGATAGGAGATACACATCCAAAACTGATTAACTAATCAGACATTCTTTTTCATCAAAACCCTAGTTTCTATATGTGTTTTCCTCAAAGCATATCCACTTGTGTATGCAATTTGAAGGAACCAAACTCGTGTGTATGTGACTTACCAGAAACACATCCATGTGTGTATGTTCCATGTAGCCTATAAAATCCGCATACAGGTTTGTGACTTTAGAATCAAATATTTGTAGCAACATAGAACTTGAGACATACCTAGATCTCAGCATACACAAAAAAATCATGTGTTAAGACAAAAAATATCATCGCAAATCATGATTGTCATCTCAGATCTATTGGATATGATCCATCATCAAACTCCTCGGTGCCTACATAGTTTAAATCAGGCAAAGGATCAATAGCCCATAACATGCATTTTTTCTACAAATCTAACTATTCATAATATTTCCATCACTTACACACATTGGACAATATCTCACCACTTTGATCTTCTTCACCTTATATAACTTAGCCTGTTTTCAATGCCACAGGTCAAAACCATACTCCCACTAATGGTTTTCATAGACGAGATCAAATCATCTATTACTAGGTTCAATACCACATGGAAATACTATTGTAAATACCCTTGGTATTTAGAATACCATGGTGCAGAAATTATATGCACCTTTCCTTCTTCAAACTTACATGTGTACATATATTTTCTTAACCAAACCCACATATACTTCTTCAACTTTCAACTGTGTCATACAACTACTCTCAAATGCTATGGCTTTTCGAAAACACTCTGTCACATCCTGTTTACATATTAGTAGGCTACCATTCATTAGATAGGTTGTCATCAATGAAAACTTATCAAGTAGGTTTCCATCAAGGACAACACTTAATTCATAATGCCAACAATATCCCCCATTGGACTTGATGGCAACCACTTTGGTGTTTGGTCACCAAAACTTGTAAATACATCAAGCCAGGAACCAAGCTTGTCAAACACCAAGCTACTATCCCGCTTTGACATCAGGGGAAATGAGCTGACCAATGTCGAAGATTTCGATATCTGAACTATTGAGTATGAACACTGATCATGCTCCCCCTAAGCACATGTTGAAGTTTCTGAAGGATCAACATTGAAATGCATGACTCTATGAATCATAAGACTTGTCATAACACCAAGGAATCAAACTTACATCAATTACCCAATCATAGTCAGTTTGACATAATTATCACATAAACTTTCTAAACACAGTGGGGTTATGTTGTGCCCTACAACAACCCCCCCATTTCATATCAATATTATCTCAAAAACATAATATGAAATGGGTCCCTTTTCAATTTTTTGTTTTTTTTAATTGGTATCAATTTGATTTCTATTCTAAAAGGCCCGAAGAAATAAAAGAAAACATTACCAAAGAGCCTTTTCCATAAACCAATCAAAAAACCTTAACGTAAAACGATTAATCTTTTGTCATTACGATAAAGCGATCGCAAGATCGCATATCGCAATGACAAAGGGAACACAACTTGAGGACATTTTGATTTGCTCCGATTCGAAACCACTATCGGGTATCGATAAGAAATGAAGGAACGCAATTAAATCCCCCTTGCTCCGACGCGATGCAATACCGACAATCGGCGATAATGGCTTAACGCAAATAAACTCCCTCTTGCCCCGATGTGATGTGATATCACTATCGGCAATCAGCAATTGACTACACACGCCTTCTTAACTGCCCCACTCGCTACTCCCGACGCAATGCGATATCACTATCGGCGATTCCAAATGTAACCAAAACAATGACTTATGATTTTCCCCGACGCCCGATTGCGATAAGGCAAAAGCACAGTTTTCAAAGAAAAACCATAAAGGCAGTTTAATATGATTTATTCGTAATTAAGGCACTATCTTTCGAAAAGCCGCTCATCCGTGCTCAATCGCCAAATCGCCCAAGGCACGCTTCAAATAAATCATTCGGCCATTAATCGAAATGACTGGTATTGATGAGATTGATAGGCCTTAACGACCATTTAATGAAAACAGCAAGCTTGCAATCTGTTTCCAGATTTGATTCGAAGCCCTCTTAAGTCAACCGATCATCATGAATTTATCAATATATATACATCTCAGTCTATTCGATTCATGTTATTGTTTCCTGTATTATGCCTATCATTCTCTCTGTGCAGAATTCTCCCGCAGAGACAGATTTGAGTGGAATGGGAAAGAAGTCCAGGAAGACCACAATGCCTTCCGCTTCGCTGGCTGCAGGGCAAACCGTCGTTGATCCAGGCAACAAAAGGAAAGGGCTTATATCATACACTACATTCCTGGGACTTACCAGAGCTACTTGGCAAGGCACATATAACTTGATTGAAGCTGAAGAGCTGAGGGTAACAGGAATACAAGTCTCATGCGACAGCACTAGCAAATCTAAGGCTAATCTGAAAGACTTGGCCAATTCCTTTCTTCACAGAATAGCGGCCCAAGAGAAAATTCTCCCATATACGGATGTGGTAAGATGGCTGATTCAATAAATCCCAATTACCGATAGAACATTCAGCACTATAGATGGGAGGATTTTCGGTTCTTTTCAAGCCGAAGATCTAAGGAAAATGTATCATTTGCCTGCGGAGGAGAAGAAGTATAAAACAACATTCCTAGAGAAGTTCCGAGTAGAAAATGAGACTGAGTCCGAACCAATTCGAGGTTGGAGACAAAATCCAGCACATCACAAGAACGAACCTTCGGGTAAGTACTCAGTCGATTCTCTATGTTGTCCTTACTGCTATGTTGGGATTATGATGTGCAGACTATGGGGATTACATGGTTCCGCCAATTTTACCATAGAAATGGTCCCCTTAATGGAGGCGGCATGTAGTGGCAAAATAATGGATTGGGCGGATATACTATCCGATAAGCTAGCAACTGCCATTCTTAATTTCAGATTTAACTCTCACGTCACTGAGAGGTTCATTTCGCCATTTTACTACAGTGCCTATGTGTTAGATGTTTTATGTTTTAATTCTGAATTTCTTGTGCTCGGATGGAGGTGGACGTCGTAAGACCCCGCACCCGTCCATATATATCATCAAAAGTTGTGGAAGACCAACTACAAACACCACTTGTATCAAATCTACAACGGTTTCATGTTGCCTATTCATTATTCCATTTTCAATAAGCCTGCCCCGAAGATTTCTGACCAAGCGGGGGTGGATTTAATTGCCGTAGCAAGTTGGTTTGGAGAAGAAAATTTCACCTATATTAGAGTTTTGGCAGTCAAGCCAAGCCCCATGTGCTTCCACTATACATCCCTGATAAGCTACTTGCCAAGGAAGTAGCCTATCAGATCAATACCGATGGGGTTACTCAGACCCTAAAAACAGAAAAGAAGCATGTATGGCCCTCCTTTCCCTTGCGAATTGGCATTTACACTCTGCATGATCTCAAACATGCAGAGAAGGAAGCTGAGAAAATAAATTCGCTGACTCTGGCAACTCTACCAAGCAGGCGATACGATCTGAGAAAAATCGCCTACAATGCACTCGACCAGGCCAAATTGGCCAAGTTTGAGCACAAGGAAGACAGATTTTAGGATTTGTTCGCATCAGCCGAGTCACTATATCAAGTTAAATCGCTCACCATAAATGAATACAATGATGAGGGGCTAGCCGAATTTAACAGAATTAGAGAGCAGAGGTTGCAAACTCTACCTCTAGACCTGTTAGCGACTACTCCAACAACGACAAAATCAAGCGAGCCTGAGCAGTGACATGATAAAGAACCTCCTATTACATCAAAGCAGCACGAGGAAGTGCATGACCAGAGGCAGGAAGAAACCCAGGCAAACGTGCAGAGACAGGAAGAAACCCAGGCGAAAACTCAAGAAGAGAGCAGTTCAAGAGCTAACGATGATACACAGACTGATCCGAAATTGCTCCAGGAATGGCAGCAATTCAATTTAATCATCGGCAATTTATAATTCTCTAAAGATGATGAGGTTTCAAAATAAGGTGACACACAGGAAGCGACATCAAAGCAGGTTTCGAGCGAAACCAACGACCCACCCAAATCAAAGGAAACGGAAATAATTCCTAAGGATCCATCGGGTGAAATCATTTTGCAGATAGAAGAGATTCCTCCCTTGGATGTCTTCTACAACCCTAAGCATAAAGCTGTTTTAAAGTGACAGAGGAAGAGGAGAAGGGCTGATCAACCTTCTTTATTTCCTGAATTAACAGTAACGGGCAATGTGGTGTGGAAGGAAGAATTTGATCCCTCCGATGACTTGACAAAGCTATTGCAATACGCTGGAGCATATTCGGCGGCAACAATAGATAAAGCATCAGAGGTAAGCAGTATATTAAAGGCGAAAGATCAAGACATCTTTTCGCTACGGGCTCAATTATCAAAAGCACAACAGAACGCAGAGCAGGTAGAGCAACAATTGCTAGTACAACAACAAAATAATAATCTGCTGACTAAGAAATTGCAAGAAGAAAAACAGAGGATTGAAGAAAGTGCAATCCAAAAGCAAAAGGAGCTATCGGCAGCATTGGCGCAATTAAAAATATCAACTGAGGGAATGATCAAATCCAAAGATGAGCAAATCGCTCAATTATCAACTCAAATTGAGCAAATGAAAAAGCTCCCTCAGGTAGATGAGTTTAAAGTAGAGGCGTTCCAATTAAATAAAGCATTGATAAATCAAATGAAGCTCCTATGTCAGCAAATCACCCAGGCAGAGCCATTGTGCGACTTAATGGCATCCATAAGCGAGAAAGTAGAAAAGGCAAGGACAGATTTGGATGAGGCCGAAGAAACATTGACAAATTTTCTGGAATGGCAAGATTCCGATGAGGGACAGGCAGCTAACCTACCAAGGATTCTGGAATCACATAAGGAAATATTATTCACAGAATGGCAATCACAGTTAATGAAGGCAGAAAGAGCGATTTTAAGATGTAAGGCAACCACTAGTAATTTGGTTGAATTAGTAAATAATACTCTTTATTTGTCTAACATGATTTCCCAATGTACTCCAGGCCAATTAACAGCGACAAAGATGTTGGAGCATTCATGCTACTCAGAGCTGGAGAAAAATGGAAGGTTAATCGCGGGGATCAACAGTTTAACATGGGATGCCTATTGGTTCTTCTTAGTGAAGCCGCACAGCCAGAGAGCTGCCTTAAAATGCCTCACAGATGCTATCAGGTATATCATACCCGATATTTAAGATGCCACCTTTGCTGCCCAACTCAGCTTGCACCTCAACAGACCACTTGAAGTGGAGCCAATGCTTGCGATAAGATAGCTCAGGTTTAAAGGCAAGCAACCTGAGTCATAATTCACATCGCCGACTTCCAGATCGTCCCCAAGGAGGTAGATAGCATTTATTGATGCCAATTTAGTAGGATTTTGTTTCATAGATTTTTTTAGCTTGGTAGTATTTATAGACCCTTTCATGCATTTAGAAAGGGTTGTAAAGTTTTGTATATGACATAAACCCTGAAGTTGCACTATTGTACTTCAGGGGTATTCTTTTATGAAATTGGACCAATTATTCTGATTTTGATGAGGAAGGTTTTTATACAAATGTGCACTACTGTCTTTGTTTAAAAGAATTTCTGTGTTGAAAGAAGAATTCTGAATAGCGATTGATATTTGGGATTGATTAGCAGATCACATGGTACTATTATCTGCATCTGTACTCATTCCTGTTATATGAATTGTTATTTAATCGCTCTTGCTATTATCGCTTATATATATGTGTTTTAACAGCATCCTTTATGCATCCCACTATTGGTTGTTTATAGCATGCTTTTCTTTCAATCGTATATGTATCGATGATATAAATGGTGAATGCAGTCATTTATGTTAATCGCTTCGTTTGACTATTCATATGAAGTAATCTTTGAATGATTGAATATCTGTGTCTATTTTACAGAGTCATCTACATGCATGTTAAATAGATAAGGATTATTAAACGCTGCATTTCAAATGAACAAGTTGTTCCCGGGATTAGTATTAGTTTTCTTATTTTTGTTAATAGAATAAGCTAGCGGCCTACCATTAAAACAGACAACTCTTCACTCATCCATCCCTTTTATTTATTATCGGGAAACTGGTCCTGTTATATCCGATCGGAGCCACCATCCCAAATGGAAAAGGAGCTGTACTAAGGTCCGGACCAGGTGGTTATCCCCCAATGTTGTTGCAGCGATTTTCGAGGCATCAACATTTCTGGCGCTAGAAGGAGGGCCATCCTCTATGAATGGCGAATAATCCAACACCTACAAACCATTCAAAGAGTAATTCACCCTCCACCTCTCCTCGGACATCTCGTTCGCATTCTGAATCACTAGTATCCAGACGAGGCAAGGAAGAATCAACCACTATTGCTAAATTACATCATACTTCAGAACACTTAAGTCCGGAGTCCCCTGAAGTTCAATCCATCATCCAGAAACTTCAAGGCTTCTCAATTTTGCCTCCTAGATCTGAAGTATCACAAGGCAGTCACAGTTCACAATTCCACTTACCTCCTCACATTACCAGACTCCAAAGCGAAAAACTAGGTATTGAACCACCTGAGTTCCCTTTACCTGAAAGGAAAAGGATTAAAAAGACTGCTGAAGGTTCTGGTAGCGAAACCTTTTCTCCATCATCTTCCATTTCATCATCACCTGTGCGGAGTCAAACACCCACTTCACCACTACATATCGTTGTTCACCAAGGGACTTCATCTCAAACATCACAATCTTTTCAGTCTTTACTTCCACCTCGTCGTCAAGCACCTGGAACACCACAAGCAATCGATGGTACTCCTAAAATGGCTCAAAGACCATGGAGAAGTCCTGGTGCAGTTACTATGACTGCACCTTTACATCCGTTACCTGATTATCCCAAAAAATGGCTCCCAAAATTCAATCCAGATGCTGGAACGTCAGCATAAGAACATATAAATAATTTTATGTTGTCATTCAATTTGAAAGGAGTGACTGAAGAAGATGTGGTAGTTAGATTGTTTCCCTATACACTACAAGGATCAACAGGGTCTTGGTATTTTTCCTTGCCCTATGGATCAATCACAAGTTGGAATATCTTCTAGGAACAATTCCTCACCAAATACGGCGATGATTGACCCTTGGCTACACTCATCCATGACCTTTCCAATTTAAGGATTGAGTCAAGAGAACCCATTAAGGAGTTCAACTCCCGATTTAATAAACTCTTGAACAAAATCCCCACCGATGATAAGCCAAGCGAACAAGTTAGAAGCGAATGGTATATCACTGCCTTACCTTCAAATATAGCTATTTTTGTTGATAGGGCTAAACAGCCTACATTGGCCGAAAACATGAAGGAAGCCCTCGCTGTTGAAAAAAGTGTAATCACCTTAGAAAAGAAAACTGCCCTGGAAGAATGAAAATCTAAAAAAGTGTCCTTCAAAGATGATTCAAAGAAAAAGGTCACTGAGGATCCATATGACATGGAGGGCCTTCAAAAAGTCCTTAAAACCATGTCAAACAAAATGGTTGAGATTAAGAAACAAGTATCAGAGTCCTCAACGAATAAACCATATAGGAATTTCAAAAAACCCGAGTCCAAGCCTCCAAATGTCATATCTTACGCAGATTTGGATCCTGAGGAAGAAGAAGAAGAAGAAGCAGTTACACCATCCGAAGAAGAAGAAGAGGAAGCAGTTGAATGCCACAGGTTGTGGGACTTTATACCGCCTAATTCCGATACTGACGCTGAGCAAGAAGCATTTCCTGTCACTACAAGGATTAAAGCTACTCCCAAACCTGTTCAAGCTAATCCAAAGAAAAGGAGTGTTGGTACTAATACTGCAAAGGAAAAGGTACCCGCAAGGAAACCAGCTGCGACAGTATCTCAGAATCAGCCGTCATCCTCCACTACACGTTCGTCATCTAAGACATTGGTAGTTTCTGATTCGATGGATTATAATATTGTCAATGACATGAAGAAAACTAAGGCAAACATCACGATGTTTGAGCTTAGTAAATTAAAACATCAACAAAAATTACTTCTCAAAGAACTTAATGCTGTTCCTTCTTCACCTCTTCCCAGCACTAAAGCTGCAAGCGACTCAGGATAACCACCTTCTGGTAGAGTTGAGACGACTGACACAATTTTGATTGGAGATAGATCAAATTCCCATACCCCTCCTTTCCTCTTAACATATGAAATTTACAATCGAAATCTACATAACTACTTAATTGATTCTGAGGCATCATCCAATATAATGCCCGCTTCAGTTTGTTCTAAACTGAATATAGAACCCCAGAAATATTCTATCCACATTGTGCAGTTAGATAGTACTAAAGTTCAAGTTCTAGGGGAAATAAACTCTATAACGTTCAGGTTATCGGCGGATCCATGAATAGTCCAAAGGATTGATATCCTAGTCGCCGATATACCTGAATTCTATGGGTTGATTTTAAGCAGGGATTGGTCAGAAAAGCTCCATGGGTATATCTCCACCGATTGGTCCCATATGTGGCTCCCCTATAAGGGAAAGCCCAATCAAATAAAGATCGATCGAGAGAAACATATGACCCACACTGTTACAGAATTTGAACAAGAAAATCAACCGATTGCGTTCAACAACAATATCTTAGGGAATTATTCTTCTGAGTCATTTTTCGGCAATTATATTTCCCAGCCATCTCCTTTCTCAGTTAACAATTTCGCATCGCAAATTGAAAAAATTTCGCAGACCGACAGGTCTAAATGTGTTAATGTTACTGAGAATTTTGTAAGTAAGATTGTAGATAATTCTTTATTTTAGTCTTTATATTTTGATGGATCCAAGTCTAGTGAAGGATCAGGAGCAGGATGTATTTTGGCTAGCCCGCAAGGAGAAAAAACAATGTTGTCCTGTAGGTTGGAGTTTGAATGCACCAATAACACAACTGAGTACGAGGCATTAGTCCAAGGACTGTACAAAGCGATCGGCCTCAAAGTCCAATATTTAAAGGTCTTTGGAGATTCTGAGATTATTTTTAAACAGGTAAGGAATACAATTCATTGTCTTTCGAACCATCTCAAACATTATCAATCGCTAGTACAAGAGCTCACTTCCCATTTTTTAGCATTCAATATTTCTTCCATTCCCAGGTCGCAAAATTCGGTAGCCGACTTGCTAGCTAAGCTCACTTCCAAGCTACTCCCTTCCGAAGACTATAGTCCAGATAGATTTTCAGTAGAATTTCTTTTTAGGCCATCCATTCCTTATAATGTAACCAATTGGAAAGTATTCAACCACGATGATGACATTTTACAATTTATGACCTCCAAAAAATCCTATGATAACCAAATCATCGAGGAAGACGAGCACGATATTCAAATGCGAGATAAACATGCAGAAAAGTCAATCCCAAAGCGCGTGGTGAAGCTGGAGGACCTTTACGATATTAAAGACAGGTTTAAACCTGTGTCTAATACAAAGCTCCAGAGCTCTACCTTAAGTTTTGAATTAATAAACCTTGGCACCGAACAGAATCCTCAAAACATTAATTTAGGATTAGGACTTTCCATGGAGGAAAAGGAAGCATTCATTAGTCTGTTACGAAAATATAAACACGTTTTCGCTTGGAAATATGACGATCTAAAAATGTATGATACATCCATTATCCAGCACACTATCCCGATGCTTCCCAAACAGAAACCAGTTCAACAAAAGTTGAGGAAAATACATCCAAACTTAGAGTGTCAAATAAAATTGGAACTCAATAAACTCTTAAAAGCTAAGATTATTTTTCCCGTACGACACTCAAACTGGGTCTCCAATATGGTACGAGTCAGAAAGAAAAATGGCGACATAAGGATTTGTATTGATTTCAAAAATTTAAATAAGGCAAGTTTAAAAGATAACTTCCCATTACCCACTATGGAGCAAATACTCCAATCAGTGGCAGGCTTAGAGTTAATGTCCTTTCTGGACGGTTTTTCAGGATATAACCAAATTTTGGTCCATCCTAATGACCGACTCAAAACCACATTCAGAACAAAATTGGGAACGTATGCATATCAGAAAATTCCTTTTGGACTTATTAATGTAGGAGCTACTTTTCAAAGAGCAATGGATATCACTTTCAAAGGGTTAATTAATAGAACAGTAATCATCTATTTAGATGACATTACTGTATTTTCTAAGGAGAGATCCAACCACTTGCATGATTTGAATCAAATCTTTCAGCGCTGTAAGAAATATGGTATTTCTCTTAACCCTAAGAAATCCTTTTTTGCTCTTGATCAAGGTAAGCTCCTAGGCTTTATTGTTTCTAAATACGACATTTATATCGATCCAGACAGGATTAAAGAAATCTCTAAAATCCCTTTTCCTCACAATAAGAAATACATGCAGTCATTTTTAGGCCAAGTCAATTTTGTCAAGAGATTCGTTCCAGTCTTTTTTCAGATTATTTTGCCACTTCAAACTATGATTAAAAAAAATTCAGTCTTTAAATGGGGATCACCAGAAAAGGAAGTGTTTGAATTAATCAAACAATCAATAGTCAATGCCCCCGCTCTAAACACTCCAAATTTTTCTAATCATTTTACATTGTATACCATCGCATCCAATTGCTCTTATGTTGCAGTACTTACACAGATCAACAATCACAATTTGGAAGCACCTATTTCATTCTATAGTTCAAATCTTCAAGGTGCAGAACTAAACTACTCCGAAGTAGAAAAACAAGCCTTTGTTGTATATAAAGCTGTTAAACATTACAGACCCTTCCTTTTAAAAGCCCATACAAAGGTTATAGTTCCTTTCTCTTCAGTAAGGAAACTATTAATCCAAAGAGAATTGGGAGAAAAAAGGGCAAATTGGGTAACAACACTTCAAGAATATGACCTAGAGATCAAGCCAGCAAAGATTGTTAGAGGCCAAGGTTTTTGCAGGTTATTGGCAGGAGCATCTAACATTCCGGAATCAAGCGATACAGATCAATTTGAAGCGATCAACCAGATAAGTATCATTGACTCTGAATCACAGTATGTTGATTTAATATTTTATTTGAAAAACGGACATGCACCTCCCAACCTATCCTACAAAAGCAAAAGGGCCATAAGGTTCAAAGCAAAAAATTTTACCATTATTGATGATGTGCTTTTTAGGCAAAATTATGATTCAGTTTTATTGAGATGCCTTGAGAAACCTGAAGCACAAAAGGTTTTGCAGGAATTACATGATGGACCAGCAGGAGGCCATTTTGGAGCTGATACAACAGCTCACAAAGTCATCCATGCTGGATATTATTGGCCCACTCTGTTTAGATATGCTCATGAATATGTAAGGAAATGCCGAAATTGTCAAACTTCAAGTGGAAGACAAAAGAAATCAGCATTCCCTCTGCAACCGGTCAACATTGAACAACCATTTGAGCAATGGGGATTGGACATTATTGGAGAGATTACCCCAAATTCTTCCAAACAACATAAGTATATCCTTACTGCTACTGATTACTTTACCAAGTGGGTTGAAGCGATTCCTTTAAAGACAACAAATTCTGAAGCCATTATTGAATTTATAGATCAATTCATCATTACCAGGTTTGGTGTCCCGAATGCTCTTGTTTTTTATAATGCATCTTACTT
>APFE031203790.1:6361-81336 GCA_000404065.3 Pinus taeda | reverse complement strand
CCTGTTCAAGCTAATCCAAAGAAAAGGAGTGTTGGAACCAATACTGCAAAGGAAAAGGTACCCGCAAGGAAGCCAGCCGCGACAGTATCTCAGAATCAGCCGTCATCCTCCACTACACGTTCGTCATCTAAGACATTGGTAGTTTCTGATTCGATGGATTATAATATTGTCAATGACATGAAGAAAACTAAGGCAAACATCACGATGTTTGAGCTTAGTAAATTAAAACATCAACAAAAATTACTTCTCAAAGAACTTAATGCTGTTCCTTCTTCACCTCTTCCCAGCACTAAAGCTGCAAGCGACTCAGGATAACCACCTTCTGGTAGAGTTGAGACGACTGACACAATTTTGATTGGAGATTGATTATATTCCCATCCCGCTCCTTTCTCTTAGCAAGAACTTTCCTGTCACTTCTAGATAACTACTTAATTGTTCGAGCTCATCCAAATAATGGGCGTTCTTGTTCTAAACTGCAAAGGAAAATGTATCCGCATTGTGCAGTTCGATAGTACTCAGAATCAGGGATCATCCTCTAATTCAGGTTCGTCATCTAAGTCATTGGTTGTTTCTTATTCGCTGATATACTATTTCTATGGGTTGATTTAAGCATGGATTGGTTAGAAAAGCTCCATGGGTATATCTCCACCGATTGGTCCCATATGTGGGTCCGCTATAAGGGTAAGCCCAATCAAATAAAGATTGATCGAGAGAAACATATGACCCACACTGTTACAGAATTTGAACAAGAAAATCAACCGATTGCGTTCAACAACAATATCTTAGGGAATTATTCTTCTGAGTCATTTTTCGGCAATTATATTTCCCAGCCATCTCCTTTCTCAGTTAACAATTTCGCATCGCAAATTGAAAAAATTTCGCAGACCGACAGGTCTAAATGTGTTAATGTTACTGAGAATTTTGTAAGTAAGATTGTAGATAATTCTTTATTTTAGTCTTTATATTTTGATGGATCCAAGTCTAGTGAAGGATCAGGAGCAGGATGTATTTTGGCTAGCCCGCAAGGAGAAAAAACAATGTTGTCCTGTAGGTTGGAGTTTGAATGCACCAATAACACAACTGAGTACGAGGCATTAGTCCAAGGACTGTACAAAGCGATCGGCCTCAAAGTCCAATATTTAAAGGTCTTTGGAGATTCTGAGATTATTGTTAAACAGGTAAGGAATACAATTCATTGTCTTTCGAACCATCTCAAACATTATCAATCGCTAGTACAAGAGCTCACTTCCCATTTTTTAGCATTCAATATTTCTTCCATTCCCAGGTCGCAAAATTCGGTAGCCGACTTGCTAGCTAAGCTCACTTCCAAGCTACTCCCTTCCGAAGACTATAGTCCAGATAGATTTTCAGTAGAATTTCTTTTTAGGCCATCCATTCCTTATAATGTAACCAATTGGAAAGTATTCAACCACGATGATGACATTTTACAATTTATGACCTCCAAAAAATCCTATGATAACCAAATCATCGAGGAAGACGAGCACGATATTCAAATGCGAGATAAACATGCAGAAAAGTCAATCCCAAAGCGCGTGGTGAAGCTTGAGGACCTTTACGATATTAAAGACAGGTTTAAACATGTGTCTAATACAAAGCTCCATCTAAAAATGACCTTTTCGCTTGGAAATATGACGATCTAAAAATGTATGATACATCTATTATCCAGCGCACTATCCCGATGCTTCTTGAACAGAAACCAGTTCAACAAAAGTTGAGGAAAATACATCCAAACTTAGAGTGTCAAATAAAATTGGAACTCAATAAACTCTTGAAAGCTAAGATTATTTTTCCCGTACGACACTCAAACTGGGTCTCCAATATGGTACGAGTCAGAAAGAAAAATGGTGACATAAGGATTTGTATTGATTTCAAAAATTTAAATAAGGCAAGTTTAAAAGATAACTTCCCATTACCCACTATGGAGCAAATACTCCAATCAGTGGCAGGCTTAGAGTTAATGTCCTTTCTGGACGGTTTTTCAGGATATAACCAAATTTTGGTCCATCCTAATGACCGACTCAAAACCACATTCAGAACAAAATTGGGAACGTATGCATATCAGAAAATTCCTTTTGGACTTATTAATGTAGGAGCTACTTTTCAAAGAGCAATGGATATCACTTTCAAAGGGTTAATTAATAGAACAGTAATCATCTATTTAGATGACATTACTGTATTTTCTAAGGAGAGATCCAACCACTTGCATGATTTGAATCAAATCTTTCAGCGCTGTAAGAAATATGGTATTTCTCTTAACCCTAAGAAATCCTTTTTTGCTCTTGATCAAGGTAAGCTCCTAGGCTTTATTGTTTCTAAATACGGCATTTATATCGATCCGGACAGGATTAAAGAAATCTTTGAAATCCCTTTTCCTCACAATAAGAAATCCATGCAGTCATTTTTAGGCCAAGTCAATTTTGTCAAGAGATTTGTTCCAGTCTTTTTTCAGATTATTTTTCCACTTCAAATTATGATTAAGAAAAATTTTGTCTTTAAATGGGGATCGCCAGAAAAGGAAGTGTTTGAATTAATCAAACAATCAATAGTCAATGCCCCCGCTCTAAATACTCCAAATTTTTCTAATCATTTTACATTGTATACCATCGCATCCGATTTCTCTTATGTTGCAGTACTTACACAGATCAACAATCACAATTTGGAAGCACCTATTTCATTCTATAGTTCAAATCTTCAAGGTGCAGAACTAAACTACTCTGAAGTAGAAAAACAAGCCTTTGTTGTATATAAAGCTGTTAAACATTACAGACCCTTCCTTTTAAAAGCCCATACAAAGGTTATAGTTCCTTTCTCTTCAGTAAGGCAACTATTAATCCAAAGAGAATTGGGAGAAAAAAGGGCAAATTGGGTAACAACACTTCAAGAATATGACCTAGAGATCAAGCCAGCAAAGATTGTTAGAGGCCAAGGTTTTTGCAGGTTATTGGCAGGAGCATCTAACATTCCGTAATCAAGTGATACAGATCAATTTGAAGCGATCAACAAGATAAGTATCATTGACTCTGAATCACAGTATGTTGATTTAACATTTTATTTGAAAAACGGACATGCACCTCCCAACCTATCCTACAAAAGCAAAAGGGCCATAAGATTGGAAGAAATTTTTTTTACCATTATTGATGATGTGCTTTTTAGGAAAAATTATGATTCAGTTTTATTGAGATGCCTTGAGAAACCTGAAGCACAAAAGGTTTTGCAGGAATTACATGATGGACCAGCAGGAGGCCATTTTGGAGCTGATACAACAGCTCACAAAGTCATCCATGCTGGATATTATTGGCCCACTCTGTTTAGATATGCTCATGAATATGTAAGGAAATGCCGAAATTGTCAAACTTCAAGTGGAAGACAAAGGAAATCAGCCTTCCCTCTGCAACCGGTCAACATTGAACAACCATTTGAGCAATGGGGATTGGACATTATTGGAGAGATTACCCCAAATTATTCCAAACAACATAATTATATCCTTACCGCTACTGATTACTTTACCAAGTGCGTTGAAGCGATTCCTTTAAAGACAATAAATTTTGAATCCATTATTGAATTTATAGATCAATTCATCATTACCAGGTTTGGTGTCCCGAATACTCTTGTTTTTGATAACGCATCTTACTTTTCAGGCAATGCTATGTTTGATTTCACAATTAAAAGAGGATTCAAACTCAAATATTCTGCTAACTATTATCCTCAGGGCAATGGTTTGGCCGAATCTACAAACAAAAAACTTATTAAAATTATCAAGCGAACTATCGAACAGAATCATAAGAACTGGCACAAGTCTTTAATATTTGCATTATGGGCTAACAGGATAACGCAAAAAGCTTCTATAGGTTCTTCCTTGTTTAAACATGTGTATGGAAAAGAAGTAGTGCTACCAACAAATCTCATCCTTCCTTCTCTAGCCCTAGTTCAATTTATTGAAGAAAGCCCTTCTTCTTCTTTACAACTTAGACATGATCAAATTCTAAAATTGGAAGAAGAAAGAGAAAAAGCCAAAATCATTCATGCGAAACATCAGCAGATCATCAAGTCATCATTCGATTCAATTTCATCCGGTTCCAAGCAATTTCATATCGGTGATTTAGTCCTAAAATGGGACAAAGCGCATGAAGATAAGGGAAAACACACCAAGTTTCAGAAGATGTGGCTTGGACCATTTCAGATCTGTGAAAAGATAGGCCATTCGACCTTCATACTACAAGATTTATCAGGGCTGAGAGATTCTCTCCCTGTTAATGGACTTATCTTAAAGAAGTTCTTCAATTTAGGAGGTAACCCCTTCTCCTTTTAATAGCATTTTTGTAGTTTGTAGGAGCATTAGAAAATAAAGTTGTAAGGTATCTTCTATTTGACCTTTGTTTTACTTAAAGAGTCTCTCAAATCAAGTACTGTGATATTTACTTTTAAAGAAATAGAAGCCTTAATCAAAAGGAATGATTTCTAGGAAATTAGATATAATTGCATTCTAAAACTACATTGCAATCATAGTGAACTCCTCTCAAAGTTTATAAATATTGTAAATCTTTCTAGATTTTTCAAATTGGTCACGTAAAGGTTATCAACATCAAAATAGAAGCTAATCCAATTTCAGCATCTCCAACTCTTACCTTGTCATCCATCTTCTCTTAAGGAGGAAATTGTCTATCCCACTTACCCAAGTTTGTGATTACTCATAATGTAATTCCAAGAATACTAGATATAAAAGATAAGAGGTCTTATTACAAGCCTGCTTACCATGTTCATAGGAAAATAGTTTAGCCGACATTACTAATACTGCATACCAAAACAGGGTAATGGCTTCAATTGTAAGACAAGGGGTCTCATCACGAGCCAGCTTGTTCGGTTAGATTACTACCAGTGAATGGCATTGTCACTTAACTGGCCACCACACCAGGGCAATGCCTTTTTATCTTACAAATAACATTAAAAAAATAAAAAATAAAAAAGATAAATAAAAAAAATAATAAATAAATAAATAAAAATAAATACAAAATGTAAAAACATATTCTGAATTCATTCTATTAATCATGCTCTAAGGTGAATGGGACAACAAACAATGATATGGTTAAAAGGTAAAGGTATCTCTGCCGAAACTATGGACGTTTGTTGGGAGCAGAGGCTCTACCTATCACAAAGGAGTTAATTTTAAAAGCCGATTTGGAAAGGTTTTATGTTTTATCAATACCAACCAATAGAGGCATATTTAAAATCTAGAATGTATATATTTTAACAAAAAAGGGAATTAACTGAGAAAATTTTATTTTGTATGGAATGCAACTATACCTAGTTATATAAGAATTTTCCCTTTTGATAAAATTTCTATTTTTGAAAAAGTTTAAGTATTTCTATACTTTCCAGAGATAACTGTTTCTTCCAGCGAATTGCCAATTGTTGTGCCCTACAACAACCCCCCCATTTCATATCAATATTATCTCAAAAACATAATATGAAATGGGTCCCTTTTCAATTTTTTGTTTTTTTTAATTGGTATCAATTTGAGTTCTATTCTAAAAGGCCCGAAGAAATAAAAGAAAACATTACCAAAAAGCCTTTTCCATAAACCAATCAAAAAACCTTAACGTAAAACAATTAATCTTTTGTCATTACAATAAAGCGATCGCAAGATCGCATATCGCAATGACAAAGGGAACACAACATGAGGACATTTTGATTTGCTCCGATGCGAAATCGCTATTGGGTATCGGTAAGAAATGAAGGAATGCAATTAAATCCCCCTTGCTCCGATGCGATGCGATATCGGCAACCGACAATCAGCAATAATGGCTTAACGCAAATAAACTCCCTCTTGCTCCGATGCGATGCGATATCGCTATCGGCAATCGGTGATTGACTACGCACGCCTTCTTAACCGCCCCACTCGCTACTCCCGACGCGATGCGATGTCACTATCGACGATTGGGGACTCCAAATGTAACCAAAACAATGACTTATGATTTTCCCCGATGCCCGATTGCGATAAAGGCAAAAGCACAGTTTTCAAAGAAAAACCATAAAGGCAGTTTAATACGATTTATTCGTAATTAAGGCACTATCTTTTGAAAAGCCGCTCGTCCACGCTCAACCGCCAAATCACCCAAGGAACGCTTCAAATAAATCATTCGTCCATTAATCGAAATGACTGGTATTGATGAGATTGACAGGCCTTAACGGCCATTTAATGAAAACAGCAAGCTTGCGATCTGTTTTCAGATTTGATTCGAAGCCATCTTAAGTCAATCGATCACCATGAATTTATCAATATATATATATATATTATATATATATATATATATATATATATATAATATATATATTATATATATATATATATATATATATATATATATATATATATATATCAGTCTATTCAATTCATCTTATTGTTTCCTGTATTACGCCTATCGTTCTCTCTATGCATAATTCTCCCGCAGAGACAGATTTGAGTGGAATGGGAAAGAAGTCCAAGAAGACCACAATGCCTTCCGCTTCACCGACCGCAGGGCAAACCTTCGTTGATCGAGGCAACAAAAAGAAAGGGCTTATATCAGACACTACGTGCCTGGGACTTACTAGAGCTATTTGGCAAGGCACGTATAACTTGATTGAAGCTGAAGAGCCGAGGGTAATGGGAATACAAGTCTCATGCGATAGCACTAGCAAATCTGAGGCTAATTTGAAAGAGTTGGCCAATTCCTTTCTTCATAGAATAGCGGCCTGGGAGCAAATTCTCCCATATACGGATGTGGTAAGATGGGCGATTCAAGAAATCCCAATTACAGATAGAACTTTCAGCACTATAGATGGGAGGATTTTCGGTTCTTTTCAAGCCGAAGATCTAAGGCAAATGTATCATTTGCCTGCGGAGGAGAAGAAGTATAACACGACATTCCTAGAGAAGTTCCGAGCAGAAAATGAGACTGAGTCCGAACCAATTCGAGGTTGGAGACAAAATCCAGCAAAGCACAAGCACGAATCTTCGGGTAAGTACTCAGTCGATTCTCTATGTTCTCCTTACTGCTATGCTGGGATTATGCTATGCAAGACTATGGGGATTACATGATTCCACCAATTTTACCATAGAAATGGTCCCCTTAATGGAGGCGGCATGTAGTGGCGAAATAATGGATTGGGCGGATATACTATCCGATAAGCTAGCAACTGCCATTCTTAATTTCAGATTTAACTCTCGCGTCACTGAGAGGTTCATTCCACCATTTTACTATAGTGCCTATGTGTTAGATGTTTTATGTTTTAATTCTGAATTTCCTGTGCTCGGATGGAGGTGGACGTCACAAGACCCTGCACCCGTCCACATATATCATCAAAAGTTGTGCAAGACCAACTACAAACACTGCTTGTATCAAATCTGTAATGGTTTCATGTTGCCTATTCATTATTCCATTTTCAATAAGCCTGCCCCGAAGATTTCTGACCAAGCGGGGGTGGATTTAACTGCCGTAGCAAGTTGGTTTGGAGAAGAAAAGTTCACCCATACTAGAGTTTTTGGCAGTCAAGCCAAGCCCCATGTGCTTCCACTATACATCCCTGATAAGCTACTTGCCAGGGAAGTAGCCTATCAGATCAACGTCGATGGGGTTACTCAGACCCTGAAAAAAACAAGGAAGCATGTCTGACCCTCCTTTCCCTTGCGAATTGGTATTTACACTTTGCATGATCTCAAGCATGTAGAGAAGGAAGCTGAGAAAATAAATTCGCTGACTCTGGCAACTCTACCAAGCAGGCAATACGATCTGAGAAAAATCGCCTACAATGCACTCGACCAGGCCAAATTGGCCAAGTTCGAGCATAAAGAAGACAGATTTGAGGATTTGTTCGCATCAACCAAGTCGCTATATCAAGTTAAATCGCTCGCCATAAATGAATACAACGATGAGGGGCTAGCCAAATTTAACAGAATTAGAGAGCAGAGGTTGCAAACTCTACCTTTAGACCTGTTAGCGACTACTCCAACAACGACAAAATCAAGCGAGCCTAAGCAGCGATGTGATAAAGAACCTCCTATTACATCAAAGCAGCACGAGGAAGTGCATGACCAGAGGCAGGAAGAAACCCAGGCAAATGTGCAGAGACAGGAAGAAACCCAGGCGAAAGCACAAGAAGAGAGCAGTTCAAGAGCTAACGATGATACACAGACTGATCCGAAATTGCTCCAGGAATGGCAGCAATTCAATTTAATCATTGGAAATTTAGAATGCTCTAGAGATGATGAGGTTTCAAAAGAAGGTGACACACAGGAAGCAACATCAAAGCAGGTTTCGGGCGAAACCAACAACCCACCCAAATCAAAGGAAATGGAAATAATTCCTAAGGATCCATCGGGCGAAATCATTTTGCAGATAGAAGAGATTCCTCCCTTGGATGTCTTCTACAGCCCTAAGCATAAAGTTGTTGTAAAGCGACAGAGGAAGAGGAGAAGGGCTAATCAACCTTCTTTATTTCCTGAATTAACAGTAATGGGCAATGTGGTGTGGAAGGAAGAATTTGATCCCTCCGATGACTTGACAAAGCTATCGCAATACGCTAGAGCATATTCGGTGGCAACAATAGATAAAGCATCGGAGGTGAGTAGTCTATTAAAGGCGAAAGATCAAGACATCTTTTCACTACAGGCTCAATTATCGGAAGCGCAGCAGAAGGAAGAGCAGGCAGAGCAGCAATTGCTAGTACAACAACAAAATAATAATCAGCTGACTAAGCAATTGCAAGAACAAAAATAGAGGATTGACAAAAGCACAATCCAAAAGCAAAAGGAGCTATTAGCAGCATTAACGCAATTAAAAATATCAACTGAGGGAATGATAAAATCCAAATATGAGCAAATCGCTCAATTATCAACTCAAATTGAGCAAATGAAAAATCTCCCTCAGGTAGATGAGTTTAAAGCAGAGGCATTCCAATTAAATATAGCATTGATAAATCAAATGAAGCTCCTATGTCAGCAAATCACCCAGGCAGAGCCATTGTGCGACTTAGTGGCATCCATAAGTGAGAAAGTAGAAAAGGCAAGGACAGATTTGGATCAGGCCAAAGAAACATTGACAAATTTTCTGGAATGGAAAGATTTCGATCAGGGACAGGAAACTAACCTACCTAGGATTATGGAATCACATAAGGAAATATTATTCACAGAATGGAAATCACAGTTAATGAAGGCAGAAAGAGCGATTTTAAGATGCAAGGCAACCACTAGTAATTTGATTGAATTAGTAAATAATACTCTTTATTTGTCTAACATGATTTCCCAATGTACTCCAGTCCAATTAACAGAGACAAATATGTTGGACCATTCATGCTACCTAGAGCTGGAGAAAAATGGAAGGTTAATCGTGGGGATCAACAGTTTAACATGGGATGCCTATTCGTTTTTCTTAGTGAAGCCGCACAGCCAAATAGCCGCCTTAAAATGCCTCACAGATGCTATCGGGTATATCATACCCGATATTCAGGATGCCACCTTTGCTGCCCAACTCAGCTTGCGCCTCAACAGACCACCCGAAGTGGAGCCAATGCTTGCAATAAGCTAGCTCAGGTTTAAAGGCAAACAGCCTGAGTCATAATTCACATCGCCGACTGCCAGATCGCCCCCAAGGAGATAGATAGCATTTATTGATGCCAATTTAGTAGGATTTTGTTTCATAGATTTTTTTAACTTAGTAGTATTTATAGACCCTTTCATGCATTTAGAAAGGATCGTAAAGTTTTGTATATGACTTAAACCCTGAAGTTGCACTATTGTACTTCAAGGGTATTCTTTTATGAAACTGGACCAATTATTCTGATTTTGATGAGGAAGGGTTTTATACAAATGTGCACTACTGTCTTTGTTTAAAAGAATTTTTGTGTTGAAAGAATAATTCCGAATAGCGATTGATATTTGGGATTGATTAGCAGCTCACATGGTACTATTATCTGCGTCTGTACTCATTCCTGTTATATGAATTGTTATTTAATCGCTCTTCCTATTATCGCTTATGTATATGTGTTTTAAGAACATCCTTTATGCATCCCACTATTGGTTGTTTATAGCATGCTTTTCTTTCAATCGTATATGTATCGATGATATAAATGGTGAATGTAGTAATTTATGTTAATCGCTTCGTTTGACTATTCATATGATGTAATCTTTGAATGATTGAATATCTGTGTCTATTTTACAGAGTCATCTATATGCCTGTTAAATAGATAAGAATTGTTAAACGCTGCATTTCAAATGAATAAGTTGTGCCCAGGATTAGTATTAGTTTTCTTATTTTTGTTAATAGAATAAGCTAGCCGCCTACCATTAAAACAGACAACTCATCACTCATCCATCCCTTTTATTTATTATTGGGAAACTGGTCCCGTTATATCCAGTCAGAGCCACCATCCCAAACGGAAAAGGAGTTGTACTAAGGTCCGGACCAGGTGGTTATCCCCCAATGTTGTTGCAGCGATTTTCGAGGCATCAACAGGTTACAAATTACATCATATGTCTAAAAGGACTTGACCACAATAATCCATACATGACTGAAATTTACAATGAATACATCATAGGTCTTTAGATGACCTTTACATTAAATGATAGATAAGGCATCCATAATCAAGACCAAAGACCCCAAAAAAAACCATGATAGTCATCAACAACTATCATACACCATATATGATATGCACCATAGTCATCTGTCAGCAGCAACTCATCATCAATTATAAGATAGAAAAATGTAGCTTCAATATCATCAACGTTTGACCTGGTATGTAGTCACAACATCATAAGTGAGAATCATCATAAGGTAGGACAATGTAGCATCATTCTTCAATATGCCATATTTCCAAGTATTATTCAACGGATGTAGTAGTAGCATATGACCATGTATTCACAACATCATTTTCATGGCCCAAATTCTTCATAAGAAGACTTATCACGCCAACACCACTTTATCAATATGCAACATAATCAACTTTTCATCATAGAAAATTCATCATTCAAGAACTTCATCAACATAAGTAGCAACACCAAATAATCATTAGGTATGAAGCAAACATAATGCCAACAATGAATTATTAGAAGCATAGCAAATGCTCCCCCTGAACCTTCAACCATCATAACAAAAAAGGTAATTGATAATTGACTTGAAGCATATTAGACCATTTTCCTAATTTTGTACCATTCTTTCTTCTTCAAACGAACATATATGCGATGAAACTTAGAACTCACGTATGCATGCACTTTTTCTTCATAAGATATGCATACAGAAAGTGACATACTGAAATTTCACATTTCAGCTCTTCTTGAATCTGTCCTGTCTATAACTATACATTGTTACTTCACCAGAGACACTTTCAGTAGTATAAGTAGCATGAAAGTAAAAAAAACCATGGGAATTAATATGTATTACTCCCCCTAAGATTACACATCACTTATCCTGAGGACCCGATAACCATATTCTATTTTTCATGAGGTCAAGAACATATCACCACTTATGCAGTCCATGTTAGAAATATTCATTTAGAAATAAGAGAATTCAATAGGAAAAATATTGTTTACTCTAAGTCTAATCATTTCTCATATCTATGAGAATTCTGATCTTCAAACACATCCAATTTGTCTCAATGTTTGTATCCTCTTATTATGACTTTTCCAATTAGTTCATTCATAACCTTACACTTGGTTGGCATTAAAACAATTATATTTCCCTTATCTTCCATTTTTCCTACACTTATTGTATTATTCTTTAGCCTTTGAACTAACAAAGAATAAGTTGATGCTCTAGTTTTACTAACTTTGGCTTTACCTTGTCCTATAACTTTTGTTGAAACATTAGTTCTAAGAATAACATTACCATCATGGTTTTTCCCGAGAGACTCCATTTTACTCTTATATCTAGTCATGTGATGATAAAATCCACTATTTATGTACCATGCATCTTCGTCTTTGAATGAGAAGAGAGTAAGACCACACCTTATTTGTTCTTCCTTTTCTTGTTTATTGGTGGATGCATCTTTTTTAGATTTTCTTATATCAATGTTCTTATTTGGTTGCTTACCATATTGACTACAACGATCCATATAATTTCTCTTGCATTCTTTTGCTACATTCTGAAACTTATTACAAGAATAACATCTTATATGCTTGATATTCCTTCTATTTCAATCAATGGCTTTGTGACCTGGAAGTTGATGATCTTTCTATGACACTGTTATTAGCTTGAAATGTTCTACTTCTTCAACTAGTTGTAAAACGTCCAAAATTATGACATATAGAACATTCAACATTATTGATCAGAGGAGAAAATCGATTAACAATTCTATTGTTAGGAGTAAATTATTTCCTTTGAAGAATTTCTTTCCTTTGTTGTTGATGAGGTTGAATTCTTATCCCTTTGTTGAGAATTTCAGATTTTGCATTAGAATTCTTTACTTCAACTTGTGAGCTATATTCACCTTTAACAGTTTCATTAAAACCAAGACCATATTTCATGCCATGAGATATTTGACTACTAAGAATATTATCCAAAATCTTAGTATTATCATTGTTGGATTAGGGGGTCCTAACCCAGGTTCAGAGTTAGTTGTGCCAACCAAAAAAACCATACACTACTAGCCCTTTTAGCAACAACCCGCATAGCGCAGGCTCTAGTCTCACCCGAAGAAGTATGGGGGGATGAAAGAACCATTGTTTTGCATCTAGAGACTAGTGTGATGTCTTCCAGTGCCTTGGATATTCCTCTACGCAAATCGATAAACTTCTAGGGTGCGTCACTGCAACTCAGTTAAAGCAACCTTTAGACCTTTGTGATGGTCCATGATCAATCCTTGTAGACTCTTAACAGTCTATTTACCTACTTACATGCATCAAAAACTAACCCTAGATTGGATTTCATGTAGATCTACTTTATTCGTCATAAAACATAAGATAGATGATCTGAAACATCACAGAAGTGGCTAAGCATTCATTTCATATGTTATTAACACAGATTCAATAAATTTGCATAGCATTCAATCACTATTTCATAAAACATGCCATTCATTCGAAGCATATAAATAGATACAAATGGAAATACTTAGTAATTCTTTGGAAAATTGTCTTTATTGATCTTTAATTCACTGATTACAGACTCAAACTACCCTGCACACACACTGGCAGGGGTTCATGCACTCAGTTGCGGATTCTACCCAAGCCTTTAAGCACTCAGCTACCGAGCCTTCCCTTCTCTATCTAAGTGGATGAAGAGGAGCCTCCCTACCTTATCTCCTGCCCAAAAATATGTAATGAACCCAATTCTTTGTCAAAATTTTCCTAAGATTGACTAAGACTCGACTATTTATAGATTTTTCCATACAATTCCATGGTCCACAGACCATGGGTGAATCGAAAAACTAACTGAGAACTTTACTTAATACAATGGGCTAAGCCCCTTTGACTCTTATTCAGCTATGCACTCTGCTTCTGTATATCGTGGAGACTTTACATCTTTTATAAAATTGTATACAAAATTTGGGTTAACTACCCCAAACTGACCCATGAGACCCCATCCCAACAATCTCGAAGTCGCAAATGTTTATCCTTTTCTTCTAATTTACCTTTTAGGATGTTTACCTCAACCTGATATTTCTTTTCCTACTTCTTCAAGATTTCCTCAATCTTTCTTCTTTCCCCCACTTACTATTTCAATTTGAGAATCTCTTCTTTTAGCCCATTCTCTTGTTCTTCAAAAACTTGAAGTAGATCTTCATTTCGCTTGTTTGATTTTTAAAGATATGCTCTTAGATAGATGTCCTTAGTTTCAAGACCTTCACAATATTGGTTGGATGCCATACTAAAGTGATCCTTGGTATCATAATCCTACAACTTATCATTCTTTTCCAAAGTAAGATCAAGTTTTGTTCTAAGATCAACAATTTCTTCTAACCTTACTTCTTTTGAATTAGTATCTCCATTTGTCATTTTAGAAACACTGCTTGATATAATATTACTTGTGGGATATTCGTTTGGGACTTCTTCATGTATTTCTTGTAACTTGTCCCATACTTTATTTCCAGTAGTATAATGCATAACCTTATTCAATATTGAATCAAATATGCTACAAAATATGTTACTCAAAGCTTTGCTATTCTTTTGCACTTCCTTGTCTGATGGAAGAAACTTGGTGTAACCATTTCACACTAGATGTAAACTATCGAAATTCATTATCTTATCTTTCATATTTCCTTTCCATTGTTGATAATTATATTTGTTTATCATAGTCACATCTACATTGTCTATTGATTCTAATTTGCCATGACCTACTGCTTCAAGAGACATACTTTCACTTTTACCCATAAGTGCAAACTCAGTAGTTTCACTATCATCATCACTATCATTTTTGCATAAACAAGAAAATGGATCACATCTTGAACTAGAATCCATACCTGATGATGCTTCATCTTCTTCATTCTTGATCACTAGAAAGTGGTTTTCTCTCAGATTTGAATATTGGCTGACATTTGTAACTATTACTATATCTGATATGTTCCAATCAAAGTTTTCAATAAAGATATCCTTTTCTTCTAGGGCATCAATGAAATTATCATCAAACTCATCTTCAAATGCCATAAGTAAATGGTAATCTTGATCAGACTCACATTCTTCACCATTTAAAAGACCATCGTTGTCTTCATGTGTATAAAAACTTCTCTTGTTTTTAAACCTCTTCCTATTTATTTTGGGAGCGTCTTTTCCTTTCTCCTGATTTTCTTCATAAGGACACTTAGCAGCATAGTGACCAACTCTACCACCAGAGAAACATTGGAAAAAATATTATCTATGAATCTTCCTGTACCTACATGGAGTTTCTTTACAAAGTTTGCTTCTTATTCTTCTCGTACATAACATGTTTCGTCCTTCTCTTTTCCTTTTGCAGTAGCTTTGAAGGTTGCTTCTCTCATATCTGAAGGACCACCTTTCTTCATCTCAAATCTTGTCAATATTCCATGGAGCTTATTAAGTGTACGGATTTTCAGATCCTGCATGTATTCAATAGCTGATACTTTGGATTCAAACTTTGGAGGTAGAGATCTCAAAACATTTTCAATAATAGAAGCATCTTTTATTTCTTCACCAAGATTTCTTATGGAATTCATAACTTCATCTACTCTAGGAAAAATTATTGCAATCCTTTCATCATCATGCATTTTCAATGTCTCATATTGAATTCGAAATGTTTTAAGTTTAACACTTTTTACCTTTGTGTCACCTTCATAATTTTCAATAATATTATCCTGTACTCCCTCTGTTTTGTTCATCTGCATTATCTTCACAAACTTGGTCTCAACTAGACTTCCCAAGATGGCATTTACAACCTTTGCATTGGATCATGTTATCTTTTTCCAGTAGTGTCTGAGGGAATGTAGGCTGGAAATTGATATCCACTTTCAACTATTTCCCATACATTAGCTCCTAATTCATGAAATTATGCTCTCATCCTTAATTTCCAAGAGACAGAATTAGTTCTATTAATTATAGGAGGTCTGATAGAAAATACTCCTTCGTGACTACCCATTGTTGGGAGCGGGATCCCCCAAGGGAAGTTTTGTTGCTAAAATGCCATATTTAAGTCAATTTTTGTAATATAATTCTAAAAGACTCCGTAGTTTGTGGTCACGGAGCGCAAAGGTGTATGTGTCAAAAATAGTAGTCCACCCTTAGTTTTGAAAAGTAAAGTTTGCTGTAAGAGATCTACCCATGGTCCACGAGCCATGGGATCGTATAAAAAGAGCTAATCTCTAAGTAGTTGAGACATCAATCAATGAAGAGAATGGAAGATATTGTAATAGAGTGATAGCTTTGAAGGAGTCTAAGTCTTAGGTCATAGTGTAGGTAGAGGCTCTGCAACTGCGTGCACAGAGGCCTATGGTAGAAGTCTGCAGCTGAGTGCGTGGACCCCTGTAGCTATGCGCGCAGGGAGGAAAAAGTTTGTAAACACTTGGAAGATATCAATAAAAGGTGTTATTCTACAATTTATGTCTCTTTGTTCTCTTGATGTGTTTGGATATTTTATGTATGAAATTTTTTATTATGCTTAGATGATGCGTGAATGAATGTAATTACATTGAATAATTGAACACAATTACGAATAACTTCTTACACAGTGTTAACTTTAAGTATTTGAAGAGATCAACAAGTCACTTAGAATAATTAAGGAAAGTGCACGGCACGCTACCATAGCAGCACGAAAGTATCTGAGCCATAGGTGAGGGCTGCACGAAGGTTCATCATATACTTCTATGAAGGTATTGAAGGTCGGAATAGAGGGTTTGTCTTGCAAGCCCTAGAGTGAATCCACCTACATGAAGGCAGGGATAGAAGAAATCAAATGACATCACAACCATCTCATGGTGCGGAAACTTGGTTCCAACATCCCCCCATACTTCTTCGGGTGAGACTTCAGTCCGTGCTCTGCGGGTTGATGCCGAAAGGTCCAATAGTGTAGCTATTTGTTTCACTAATTAACGTTGAACCTAGGTTAGGCCTCTCAATCCAACAAATGGTTTTGTTGTTGGGACTGAAATTTGCATAAGGGATGTGTGATGTTGTATCACTGGAATCCAACTAAGAAGGAGATTGGAGACTAGTTGGATAGAAAGATCCATGAATTCATGGCATAGGAGAACTAGAACCCGTAGCTAACAAACGAACAGTGGTCGGATAGATACCTATATATAGAGATCCACGAGATCTTTTTCTTCTCCCTCTCTATTGAGTTATACAAGTGGATCATGAATCTAGCAGATAGTGAAGGAAGGTGGAAACTTGATGGTCCTATTGTGTGGACCGCAGAGCTAGTGTGAATGTTGGAAGCCTAAGAGGATAAAATCACCTGCACTGTTGATCATTGGCTTGATCGCATCATAGGAAGATTTGTGATTGAATTCGAGGTTGACACCTCAGTCGGCTACAACGAGGTGGAGTGGCACTTTTTCAAAGGACCACAAGGTAAGTACGTAAAATCTTTGAATACCTAGATTAAAATGCTATTATGCAAAAAATGGGTTATGTAGCTACCTTGATGTTCGGGACTATGCGAAGCGGAAAAACTTACAGGAACGGAGCAAAAGAGGGTCCAGAGTATAGTCCCTTGATTTCACCTCTGCAAGGTAATGAAGAAGGGAGAGTGAAGGTTTCTTCATCAAGTGCTATTCAGATAATAAGACAAGGATTCTTGCGAATATTACCTCCACCCACACCACCTTTGACTTCACCACCCTCATCTTCAACTTCACCTGTACCGCCTCCATGTCCACCAAATTTTAGTATGCCAAATACAGTGAATTTGCCTTTGCTCAGAGGCTTCGGAAATGATGACCTAGACCAATTTTGGTTCATTGTGAGGGTTGTATGGGAAGCTCAAGGTTGTATAGATGATCATATAAAGAAGGTGACACTATTTAATGCTCTACAAGATTGCACACTAAACTAGTATATTAAGTACTCTAATGATAACTCAAATGGTAGAGCGGAAAACATCTAGGCAACACTGAATAGAGAATTTAGTAGGCCTAAATCTAAGGCGCAGTCAATTGTGGGATTCAAAGAAATTGCGATGCAACCAGGTGAGAGGCCTTGGCAATTAGACCAGAGGTTGAAGTGTACAATCCACGAAGCCAACATGAATTTAACAGATGGACAACATCAGAAGTGGTTTGTAGCTTTGCTACTACCACACTTAAGGAGTGCATTGTCATAGTAGAAGATAACCACTTAGGTGGAGACCTTGGAGATTTCCATGAAACTACATGAAACTTCGATGTAAGATCCAAATCTAGGGGTTTAGTATATCAATGCACAACTTAAGAATCTATGCCTTGAGATGAAAAGTCTGAAGCAGGACATGACGACTCGACCGGAGGTTTGCGAGGAGGTATGGTGCTTAAAATGCAAGAGTCAGGGTCATGAGAAAGACCATTGCCTGGTCTTTGCAAACTATATTGCAGGAGGAGGACCAATGCCTTTAACGCCGGAAGGTCAAGCAGGACCTAGCATGGGGCCTACATTATGGTGCGCTATTTGTCAGATAGCTAGAAAACATGCCATGGATAACTTTCACTTGCTACAAAAGTTTGTACAGACACCTAAATAGTTGTTCTGCAACTTTTGTAGCTCGGTATGGCATGATGAGCATACTTATAGGAGCTATGAATTGATGATGGATAGAGCTCCCACCTATAGGGTTTAGGCTGAAATGTGAACCCTTGACCAGAGCACAGGGATGGCACGGATAGGATTTCACAGGTGTGAACGGGACCGAGGTAGAGTAAGACCTGGTAGAGGTCAAGGATAGTTGATTTGGTACAATTGCGGACGACTAGGACACTATGCCTGTGATTGCACTAATCCAATGTGTCTGTCATGTAAGTATTACAAACTATTTTATCATGACATGGAATACTGTCGTATGCTAATAGCTAGGATATGTGACAAAGGGCTACTGCGACCTCCTCTGACTCAGAACCTATAGATGATGAGGTCTGAGCTGCGCGATGAAGATCCAAATGCAAATATAGTGCTTAGAAATGGAATCATGATAACAGATGATAAGGGGAAAGAACCGGAAGAGAGTACATGGGTTCACAAAGCTCCAGTGAAGGAGGCTGAGTTTGATTTGGAGTGTGCATGTGAAACCTTCATGAAAGCTAAGAAGAGCTTCATTAAGGCCTCCACCTCAGGAAGCAAGGATAAGCTTCAGTAGGAGATGGACCCCTCTATGCTCACAACTTTCCTGGAGGCTCGTATTAAGTTATTGCGCCATATTAAGGCTATGAAAGGGTTATAAGAAGTCATTAATAGATGCATTGGAACCACATCAGGTGAGCCGCACATAGTATGAAATATTGGCAAGCATAAAACAAGGATGAGACGGGAGATGAGACTGACTGCATAGATAGGAGAGTATGAAATGGATCAGGTTATTTTGGACCTGGAGTTAGATGCAAATGTCCTACCAAAGCAGACTTGTGAAAAAATGGGGAGACCTATGCTACAATGGTATCTTATTTAGGTAAGGATGGTGAATCAGCAAAAGATCATCCCCATGGGACAGCTGCAGGGGGTGACGGTGGATATTGAGGGAGCAAGTGCGCTGGTTGATTTTGAAGTAATAGAGATAGTGGATGACAACAATCCCTATCCTATGCTCTTGGAAATTAACTAGGCTACTGACATGAACTGGGTAATCAATATGAAGAAGCGAAAGATGATCTTTGAGAAGAAATCACTGTGTGTAATAATACCCCTCGATCATGTTGAAGGATCATGCTATACGAAACTGGTATGCGATTACGAAAGTGATGATGATCTAGATTATATCTATAAGATAACAATGTGAGACCAAGATTGGGTGAATCCCATAGCGAATGGATGGATTATATGGGATCGTGAGAGTTCCTGCACTTCAGACTAAGATGAGGAAACAAAATGCTTGCAAAATCAGTTACATGAAGTAACTACATTGAATTGCAACATGATTACCCAATCCCTACATTGTGTCCTGAGAGGTAAGAAATATGCCTACTTATGATGGTCTAAATGAGGTAGATATCTTTTTTTATGCATTTGAAGGGAGGTACTAGAAAAGCAACGCTTCCAGATGTTAGACTGGGCACTGTGCACTATGCCCACAAGATGGTCGGGTATGCATAAAGGAAGTTTTGATGATTGGCGTGAGTGCAGGAGGATGATGAAAACACAATTTGGGAAGCCTAATATGCGACTGATAGACAAGTATGATGGGTAGAATGATCTACGCGTGCATCTGGCCAAATGGATCCAAGCTTATGGAGAAAAGCCCCAACCTAAGTGGGTGCACTTGTTCTGTGATACTCTGGATGTTGTCCCATTGAAATGGTGTATAGAAATAGAGCTCCACCATGGGACAGGCGAATCGGATATCCTGCACGAAGGATTCATGAAGACATTCGGTTTTGAAGACAGATTTGATAGTATTGATGATGCGCTACAGGAGGTGAAAGCAACGATATTTAGGATACCACAGGATCCTTTGACCTGATTCGGCCTAAATGAGCTACTCAACTGAGTCACAGACTAGAATGTTATAATGGAATTGTTGAAGAAGAGTACAAGTATCCTCGGAAGATTAAAATTTTGGAAACAGAAGATCACCGCAAGGTTCAAGGACTGCAGATTGAGAACCCTGATATAACCGTGCCGTTGAAAACAAAACAAGTGAACATTAGTACAGAGGCAGAACCCAAGTACATGAAGATTGGAGACTACTGGGACGATGCAATGGTGGATAAGGTTGTTGAATTACTTTGCTAATATCATGACTTATTCCCTACCAAGTTTACAGATCTGAAAGGGATAATCGGGGACCTAGGAATGATGAAGATCACGTTGAAACTTGACGCGAAGCCAGTTAAGCAAAGCCCTTACCATCTCAATCCAAAATATAAGGAAAATGTCCGCTTAGAACTAGAGGGGATGCTCGCGGCTGATATCATCAAGCCTATGGAAGAATCTGACTGGGTAAGTCCAATGGTGGTGCAGGAGAAGAAGCAGAAGGATGAGATAAGGATATGCATGGATATTAGAAAACTGAATGATGCTTATGTGCATGATCCTTTCCCGATTCCATTCACTGATGAAATGTTGGACAATGTAGGTGGGTATGAAGCATATTCATTTACTGATGGGTTCTCTGGGTACCACCAAATAAAAATCGCGTTGAAGGATAGGAGAAAGACAACCTTTGCGACTAATTGGGGTTGTTTTCAGTACATTGTAATGCTGTTTGGATTGAAGAATGTGCCTGCGATCTTCTTGCATGTAGTTGTTGTGGCATTTAAGGAATTTATTCATAAGTTCCTCGAGGTATATTTTGATGACTAGATTGTATTTGGGCTAGTTTAGTGCCATGTAACAAGCTTGTTCCTGATGCTAGATACTTGTCGAAGATACCAGATCGCACTCAATCTCAAGAAGTGCTTGTTTTGTATTCCTTTTGGAAACTTGTTGGGGCATATGGTTTGCAGACAAGGATTGATGGTAAACCCTACGAAGATCACGATGATACTAAACTTGGAAGTGTCGAGAGGTATGAAGCAATTGCGTGCTACCTTGGGACATATGAGATATTACAGAAATTTTATCAAGGGCTATGCCCAGATCACTGCGCCTATAGAGAAATTGTTGAAAAAGGATGTCACATTCTGTTGGAATGATGACTGCAAGAAGAGCATAGATATATTGAAGGAAAATATGGTTACCGTGCCAATTTTAGTCTTCCTGGACTGGAAGAAAGAGTTCCATGTGCATGTTGACGCATCATGTAGAGCACTTGGAGTAGTACTGACACAGGCTGGTAGAGAAGGCTTGGATCATCCTATCATGTTTGCAAGCCGAAGATTATCTAAAGCACAGAATAATTATTCCACCACCGAGCGTGAAGGACTAGCTATGGTGTATGCTCTCCAGAACTATAGTCACTACTTGCTGGGATGCCATTTTAAGATGTATATGGATCACTCCACGCTGAAGTACCTGGTCAACAAGCGTGTGTTGGGGGGGAGAATCCGTAGGTGGATCTTATTGTTCCATGAGTATGACTTTGAAGTGGTTGTGAAGCCTGGACAATTAAACACCCACTACAAGAAAAATGGTCATTGGTGAGGGTCATGTCTATGATGGACCTTTAAGGTCCATCACCAATGTCACATATGGTGATGGTCTTTAAAAAAGCATTGTTGTAAATGTATATAGTGATGGTCCTTTAAGGTTTGTCACCAAAGCCATTTTCAATGACACTTTTGGTGAAGGTTGTTAAAGGTTTGTCACTAGTTCTCTTTTTGGTGACGCTTTTGGTGAGGGTTGTTAAAAGCCCATCACTAATTATCTCTTTTGTGACACTTCTAGTGATGATATTTTATTGACCATCACCAATGATCTTTTTGGTTATTTTTGGTGACGATCAATAAATGTTCATCATCATTGATCATTCCAATGAGTTTTTGATGATGCTTCATGCCTGTGACGGACCTTTAAGGTTTGTTACCAATGTCGCATATGGTGACGGTCTTTAAAAAATCATTGTTGTAAATGTATATAGTGATGGTCCTTTAAGGTTTGTCACCAAAGCCATTTTCAATGACACTTTTGGTGAGGGTCGTTAAAGGCTGATCACTAATTCTCTCTTTGGTGACACTTAGTGATGATCTTTTATTGACCCTCACCAATGCTATTTTTGGTTACTTTTGGTGACGTTCAAAAAATGTTCATCATCATTGATCATTTCAATGATTTTTTGATGATGCTATGTACCTGTTACTATATCTTTTGTCAAAAGATAATGATTTAAGACCATTTTGTGGAGTATTTTTCATTATGTGTCCAAGGTCATAGTGGTTATAATATTCATTCAATTTGTTAAGAAGTAATTAGTATGTATCATTTCCCTCGAGTCATAAGAATATAGTTTTCCTATGAGTCAACACATGATTCATCTCTATTAGGTTTATTATCTAGCAAATTTCCTTTAAATAAAGTTCCACTACTGTGTGTAGGAACTATATTATTTATAATCAAGCTCTATCAATTATATTAATGAGAGAGACCTAGCACTCCTCAACACTCATGGCACACCCTAACATGGTTTGGAACAGTACACTAACATTCCTTGGCACCTCGCATGTCTTGGAACATATTTGTGCCTAGAACATCTTTGTACCTGGAACATCTTTGTACCTAGAACATCTTTCCATGAGTAGCATGCCCAAGCACATGTTGGCATGCCCTATCATAGCAGAACACTCCCTTATCATGTGTTGGCATGCCCTGTAGTCCCTATCATGCCCTGGAACACCTTGGAATAGTATTGCATTGACAAGCATTAGCTCTTGGCACACATTGGCACTTTTCATGTTTTGGAACATACAATTAGTGTGCCTAGCATGCCCTCTTTGAAAAAGATAAAGTCCCAACTTACTAATTACCCTCTTATGTGTTCATTTCCTTGCATTTTAGCTTGGTTATTCCTTTTTTTTCCTTAAAACTCCTTGATGCATGTTGGCATACTTTGGCACCATGCACATCCTAGCATGTCTTAGCACCTGTCTGTATGCCTTGGCACTATTTGGCACATTTTAGCACACCCTGGAACTACCTAGCACACTCTAGCACTTATTGACATTCCTTGATATTCCCTGGCATGCCTTACCCATGCTTAGCATATCTTGTCACTCCCTCCTTGGCATGACAGCTAGCACTCATTGACACTCCCCCGACACATCCTAATATTCATTCACTTCCATGCATTTTGACCTAGTGCTCCCTTGTGTTGTCCTAGTACTTCCTAACACTCATCAACGTGCATTAGCACTCTTTAGAAGACCTTAGCACTCTTCAATATCCTCTTCCACTTCATAGCATGCATCACACTCCCTGATGCACATTGGCATTTAGCAAGTCTTAGCATGTTTGGCATGCATTGGGATGACTTGGTATGCTTTGGAATGGTTAAATATTAAAGTTATTTGAGATCAATTATTGGAAACTATATGAGAAGAAATAGATGAAGATTTGGCACTTATAATTCATTGACACTTGGCACTTGGCACTTGGCACTTGGCACCTATTGGCACCTAGTGTTGGTGTGCCTAGCATGCCCCTCATGGAAAACGTAAATTGATGACTTATTAACCCTATTATGTGACCATTTCCTTGTAATTTAACTTTTTCCTCCCTTTTGTTGCCTTGACAATCCCTGGCATGCATTTTCACACTGTTGTACATATTGGCATTCCTTAGCACTTGGCACATCTTAGCTTGTTTGACATGTCTTCGTACTATCTGGCACATGTTAACATGCCCTAACATTCCATAACACACCTTGGTAGTCATGACCTCACAACTAGTGTTACATTTTTCCATGACTTGGGAACCTTACATTCACTAGAACACCTTGGCACTCCCTAGTTTTCATGCCCTTTGTTATCCTCCACAATGTCCCAGGCTAATGAGGAGATCGACGGAGATAACTACAAACCAAGATTTTATTTTGGTAGCTAGCCCTACCAAACTAGAGAGGGATATCTCTATGAAATCACAGCTAAGAGATGACTCGAATGTAAAGGATTTTAGGATAGACAACTAAGCTCAAGTGGGTTTCGAAAAATTTAGGGTTTTGTTGCTGGATAAGGAAGCAAAACTAGGCAGCTAGGTCAAAGGATCAAACGGTTACAACATAAAATATATAAAGGAGCAAGGTAGCATTAATTTTGTGATGGATATTAGTGTTTATTGGTGTAGTGTAGTCTTTAGAATAAGTGAAAGGTCTTAATGAGCATGAAACATGAATTCATTAAGCAAGAAAGAAAGTAACAAATAATTCTTTTTCCATCAAAATAGAGCTTTATGCAAAGAATTTTGTTTATAAAATGTAAGGAAAACCATTAAAGAATTGATGAATGGAAAGAGAATATGAACGTATTTCATATAAATCTATAACAGAGAAAAAATAATATCACAAACTTACTTCACATGAATTCCTAGATAATAGTTGCAAACTTTGTCCTTTGATTTCTAGAAAATGTCCAAGTACAAGCTACAATAGTTCTCTCCTCTGAAATCCAACCCATTATATCATTGAGACACTGATACATAAAGACAAAAAGAACATCTCCCCACTCTCAGGGGTCAAATCCATGACTCTAGGAACTATTCCATGAGGTGTTCTAACCAAACCCTAATATCTAGGGAAGTTAAAAACAACTTCTACAATTAACTTTGACTCCAACCTCTCTCATAAATGAGGTCAAATTTACATCAAAATAGCTTACAAAGACTAACCACCCACTATTTACATTTAATTTTACCCCTCACATTCATCTACTTCACCCTTTTGAGTTTTACCAAAGTCAAACAAGGAATTACAAAAAATTACACAATGAAAAATTTACAAAAATCTCGGAAATTTCCAGGTGTGTAGCAAGTTGTTGGATGCCATTTTTGAGTGCCTTTCTGAAGTCCAAATCCCTATTTGAATATTTTTCTTGAAATATGGGAGAGTTTAGATGTCTTTAGAGTATTGTTTCACTCAAAATGACCCATTTTGGCTGAGATATGGCCATTCTCCCAAGGTGTCTCCAGGTGTGCAATGAAGTGCAAAAAGATGAACATAAAGGTGATTTTTGGCCTCTTTTTTGCAAATTTCTCAAAAAATGAGCCCCAAACTAGGAAAGTGGGAAGAAAGGTTTTTATAGGGGCTCATAATATTTTTAAAAATTCTGATCTTTCATAATTTGGAGCCCCGAGGAAGAAGCGTAATGTGAGCTTGCTGCACTCCTAGACAGAAAATTGCCCAAAAATTGCAAGTCTACACCAAAACACAATTTTTTTTCCAAATCCTCCAAAAATTTACCTAAGATGCCTTATGAGGTATGTTATTCAATCATGGATGAATCATCAAGGAAATATAACTTACCCTTCTCCTCTTGGCTGATTAGGGTTTCCTTGAGTTTTTCCTTCAACTACTTGATTTTTACCTTAGCAACCTAATTCCTTGTGTAATAATGGATGGCCATTTTATTTTGCAACTTCTTATCCACGTTGGCCTTGTCGAGGAGATTCTTTGTCTTTTTCAAGCCAAAAATCCTTGTCCTCATTTATTTCCATGGCAATCCTCTCTTCAAAGGTCAATTCTTCCATTGGTGGCTTTTGTTCTCTTTCACTTTGAACTGCATTCCTAAGATCCATTGTCCTTGGTCTCTTTCTTCCCACATGTTCTTCATGCTTCTCAGTGTCCTCATGGTCCACCACTTCCTTGCCTTTCATCTCTTGTTTCTTGGTTTGGAATTTCTCTTTCTCCATGACTAGTTGTTTTGCCTTAAGTTGATTGTTTTCTTGCTCAAGGAACGAAATGATGAATTTGGCCCTTTCAAAATTGTCCTTGAGCTCCATGATCTAAGAATCCTTCTCATCAATGACTTGTTATAGGTTTTTATGCTCATCATGTGCCTCCAAGTCAACTAGGTCAAATTCATTCTCAATGGGCTCCTCATCATGCAAAGAAGCCTCATGATGTGATGGTGATCCATGTTCTACTGATGTAGTGGGCATACCCCCTTCCTCAATTTGAGGAGAAAGCACAAGGCTTTTGCCTCTCTGATGTGTCTAGGTCATCTCAGGCCTAGGTGCCTTGGAAACCTCATTATGTTTGTTTGATGACCCCATCTCCATGGGTTTTATTGACATTATGGTTTTGTGCTGGCTTGGTGAAGCGGTTATATGTGTTTTCAAGGTTGCCTCAATGAAGGTGTCCCATGTCATGTTATTCTCTTTCAATTGATGGAGTATTATAACCTTTATCAGGCTATGGTGAAACAGGCTAGGATAATGTACGTCGCCTTTCAATTGTGCCCTTTCAGACATTCTGGTTAGACTCCTATACAAGTAGCTGGACAAATTTAGAGACTTGGTAGTTGTAAAGTGCAAGCACAATCTTATGTGGTATTGATATAGCCTAGAAAATATGACCTCACGTGAATAAATTCATGACATCCTTCATCAATGGTTCATATCTCTCCAACAAGTATCTGATGGGAAAACATGTGAGTGATCTCATTTGTATTGTGATTTCAAGTAGGGTTTGTACTCTTCTAGGTCTAGGTTCATGCTTTTGAACCAGTTTTAACCATGGTTTGGTATGCCTGTACCTTGAGAGATGTCATCCATTGAAAATACGAAATCATCCCCTACAATGGTGATCTTTTCTTCCTTCAAGGTGAGGGAAAATATACCTGTGAGATGCTTATGGTAACCAGCCATTTCCTATACTCTTTGACAAAACCCTAAACAATTGACATCTTCAAGGCATTTCATGAAAAATGGGGAGGAGGTGAATTCATTACAATTATATGGCTCAAGCATCGGTATCTTTCCCCCCTTGATGTACTTCCTCTTCTCTGATGGTGATGAGTCAGTCTCCATACTTCAAACCCTAGGTGAAAGGCAAGCAAAAACAATGAAATTTGTTGCAGTGAGGGAATGAGGTGGTATGATGGATTTAGGAGTTGCTTAAATTTGTAAGGAAATTTAGGAGGGTGGGGAATGATGTCATTGAGTAGAGGAAAAAGTAATTTTGGGAAATGAGCGAGGGGTGGGATGGAAAAGGAAAAACACAGGCCTATAGTAGAAAGAGGCAAGGTAGATTAGGGTTTAGAGGAAAGTGATAGAAAACAAGGAAATAAGGATTTGTGATGGATGGAAATAGTGTATTAGCTACAAATAGAGGTGTAGGGACAATGAATCTAGGGTTTAGGGTGAAATTCACCGTTTGAGGATCAAAACCATGAAAATCATGTAAACCCTAGATGAAGAAGTATTTGATCATTTTCTTGACAAGGCCATGAAAATGATTAAACTTGTTATAGATCCTAGAGGATGAAATGACTGAAGAGGATCTTTGAAAAATGAATTTTGGTGGTCAAACAAAAATTTTGGACAACTCTACCCAGTGCGCAATGAAGCCTTCCTGTGCGCAGCATGTTGTCCAGGTGCACAGTGAAGGCTCTCTGTGCATAGTGAGAGTCAATTTTTTCTATGAGGGCTATGGAATAACAATTTTTTGCAAAGGAGAGGGAGGAGCTTGATTCTAGGATGGTAGAAAAGTGAAAATAAGTGTGAATGAGCTCCTCCATGTGCTTTTATAATTTTCATTTGGCGTCTAAGTGATTAATGAGATAGGATGGCCCACCTCACCAATTCACTTTCTTTTCTAGTTTTGTAGCCTTAGGACCTATTCTTGTAACTTTACAAACTTAGGAACATTATTACATCTAAAAACATAAATTACATTTGAAATCACGTGTTCTTGAACAAATTTACCTATTGTTACTCCTCATTTTCCATATTTATACATGAAATGACTGATTTTGTGACCTTACCCCTAATGACCTAGTGGTGAAATTGAGTTGAACAGAGACCATGATGATGTGACTGAAGTGATATTAATGATGTTTTCATGATGGTAGACTCAACTGAGTGATGAAAGTGACCGACATATGAAATTCTTGAGAGAGTGGAAATAGCCCTGGACACACTAGCCAATGATCAAATTTTTATTTCAAGACTCACTGAAATGACAAAAATTTGACTTAACACCCTAACAACAACTTATAAGAGCATATTTGATCACTGGTGACGGACTGAACTGACTGACACTAACACCCTCATAGATAACCTTACTTTTTTTGCAGCTTGAGAACCCAACTAATTCATTAGCAAAAAAATATTGTGCCCAACCCAAAGTCTCCCTTTCTCTGAAATTGCTTTGTCCACGCCTTATCACGACCATAGGCTTGCCTCTTACAAGTCCTATTCTAGACTTCTCCTAAACCACTTAATCCTTGGGACACGTGGAATTCACTGACACTCCTTGGCACACACTCTTATTTGTTCATTTCCAAGAATTTTGACATAGTTCTCCCTTCCACTCCCCTGAAACTCCCTAACACTCCTCACCATCCATTGAAACTCTCTGCCATGTGTTAGCACACCTTTTCATTCATTGGCATGCCCTAGCACTCCTTAGCTATCATTCCCTCACAACTACCCTTACTTTTCTTTATACTTGGCCGGAACCCAACCAAGTCTTGCCTTGACTACAACAACTTAACCAAGTTATAGTTACTACAACTAGACTCATCCTTGTTCATCTAAGAGCTACCTATAACACATCTTAGGGTACTCATTTCCAATCTCAAATCGTCCCACTTAACAAGTTTCCAATTCAAGGCTCACGTCCAACCATGGCCATAAAACAACTAAAAAACACAGTTTACATCTTGACATGCCATAGCACATAGCACTTCTAACAATCCCTTAGTCCTATGTGGCATGTGTTAGCATCCCCTACATTTCTTGTCAGGCTTTGCACTTCCTAGCACACCTTAGCACTCTTTGGCATGCCCTAGCACTCTATCATGCCTTGGCACTACCTAGCATATAACCTTGTCACTCCCTCCTTAGAACACTTGGAACTCATTGACACTCCCTATCACACACTCTTATCTCTTCATTTCCATGCATTTTGAACTAGTTCTCCCTTGTGTTTTTGTGGAACTCCCTAAAATTTGTTGGCACGCATTGACACACTCTGGCACATGGAACATCTTGGTATTTTTCCTTGGCACTCTAGCATTCCTTGGAATTACCTAGCGTATCTTGTCGCTTCCTCCTTACCACACCTAGAACTCATTAAAACTCCCTTTCACACACTCTTATTCATTCATTTCCATGTATTTGAACCTAGTGATCCCTTTTGTTTCCTTGGCACTCCATAACACTCCCTGGCATGCATTAGCACACCCTAGCACCTGGCACATCTTTGATGCATGTGGCCCTAGCAATCTATCATGACTTAGCACAACCTAGCATACCATGTCACTCTCTCCTTAGCACACTTGGAACTCGCTAACACTCTGTGTCAAACACTCTTATTCATTCATGTCCATGCATTTTGACCTAGTGATCCCTTATGTTTCTCTAGCACTCATGGAGTACTAAAGAAGATATCTTTTTATCATTTAATTTGTCATCTTTGCTTTAAAATTCATAACCTCTTTGCATCTGAACTAGGTCGATTATAAGAAATGATGACAAAACCTAATGGATTTAGATGCAACAAAAAAAACTAATAATTGCCATTTTCTTATGCAGGAAAAGAAGAAAATAGAAGTTTGCCGTCCCAAAGGAAAAGACAGGACAAAGTTAACTGTTGTCCCTCTAACAAGGAACTGCATGCAAATAAGACGATCCAAATTGGAGCGTATTAGCCAGGAAAAGGAAAAGGAGATATCAAATCGGCGCAAGAGAACAGATGGATAACTAGGAATTAACAGTCTGGCGAATCTTCTTAACTATTTTTGCATCATTGATATCTCCGCTCGGTTCTTATAAGAAGGGGCAGCACTACTAGCTCGGCGGATGACCTGTTGTTATTCTTATGTAATTATCCTTTGTATTTGAAACTTTGATCATTGACTCTCGTTGAGAAGTGATCCACTGTAACTCTTCTTTGATGTTTTAATATAAATCTAGTTTTCATTCCATCTTTGATTCTGGAGTAATCTCAAGTGGTGTGTCCCTAGAGGCTAAGGGCTTGGCCCTGGTGGAACATTTTCTCCTGTACCATTATTTCTAATTCGTGTGGTTTCCATTATTAGCTCTGTTCGATAATTTGATGTGTTTGTTATTTTACATTACGGTTTCGTTATATTTCTTTTATGCTCAACTGAGTAATGTTGTTCTCTGTGACATGAATGTTGTGTTGTTCATTCTAACTTTGTAACGCATTATTGTTCCTTTAACCATTGAAATAACATTGTTGTTCTTTACAGAATGTTATTGTTGTCCCATTACAGAGTAACCATGTTGTAACATTCATAAGTTGGTATTATTGTATTCATCTATGGTTCATACTTAATGGCGATTGTTATTCAATTGGTGTTGTTGTTCCATTATGAATTGCAATTGTTATTCTTTATAACTGGGATTGATACTTGTGGTATTGAAGTCAGATTACTATTTCTCTTAATATTAAGCATGCCGTGTGTGCTATTTATCTCGATTCATTGTACATTTATACTTGACTCTAGTTGTTATTCTATATTTCATTGCTAATTAGTTGTCACTCTATTTCCGTTTACTCTCTGATTTATCTTTAGAGCAAAGATTGTTATCTGACACCTATAGGATACAATTGTTTCTTTTATTTCCTTAGAATAAGGTTTTGTTGTTCAATCTTATTTAACTAGTTGCAGTTCCATTTTCTAGTTGTTGTTCCATTTCCTGTTATTTGTATTATCATTTCTTTGGTGTGCAGGATGATCTAAGACTATAGTGAATGTTGACATTTTTTGTCTAGTTCCCAGGTTGATGATCGTTTCCTTGATTATCTTTAGTTACATCAGTTTATAGAGAGATGAGTTATTGTTACTGTACCCTTGACTGATAAATCGCTATAGTTTTCTAAGTGCATGGTTTGAGTCTTAAGGTTCTTTTCTGTAAGTAGATCTTATTTCAAGCATCTGTTTATTCTTGTATTTAGAGCACTATACTACTAGCATTACTCTGACAAATGACTGCCTCAAACTGAGTACACTCTTTGAGATAACAAATCGTTCCTGGATTGATAAGTTAATGTGGGGTAAATAGAGGTAAAAAATACCCTTTTTGCTGCTCGACAACACTCTCTAACACTCCTTAGCATGCATTGGCACACTGTAGAGTCAAAGAACTGCTTTATCTTGACACCATTTTTGTCCAAGTTACTTCCTTTTTACTATTGCTATCGTCCAAATAAATGCAATAAATATAAGGTTTTGTTAAGAAAATCCTTCATATGTCCTCCTTTTTATATTTTGTCAATATGCCTTATTGCTTGATTAAAGTTTACATACAGCTACAAAATTGACCTGATTCAGCAGCTAATCAATAGATCTGTAGCTACTTCCATTGTTGACAGGGTTCGAGTGTGCCAGCTCAACAAAGGAGTATATGGGTAGATAGGGAATGATCCTTTCATGGATTTCTTCCTATTTAATCGAGCTAATCCATCAAGATATTCGCACTACAACATGTTCAACCATGATAGTCAACCACAAAGATAGTGTGCTGGAATAGAGTCTGAGTTTTATGAGATATTATCGATTTTAGTTTTCAATAGCAAATTGACAAATAAGCGATACGATTTGGTTTTGATAAGGATTGTTGCAAAGACCTATAGGCTTTAACTTCTCATGTTTTTAATTAAAAAATCTATAAGAACAATGGAAACTCTTTGTTAAGGGTGCTCCACTGTATGTAATTTTGAAGCATCATGTAGAAACTCTTTTCCAATTAATGCAAATATCTTGGTTCATACATTTTATGTGTTGTTGATTAAAGCTACTCACTGCCTCATGGAGGGCCCTTGCATGTAGATCAGGTCTTTGATTCACTGGAATTAGATTTTCTTTTATTTCATATATTTAATTTATGGATGCTCTGCTTTTATATTTTTAGGATGCAGTTCAATGGAGTTCGCAACTAGGTTCACTTGATTGATCTCTATATCAGTAATCTTATTTGCTTTATACCTAGCATAACTCAATAATCTTGTTTGCTTTACATCTAGCTTAACTCAATTATCTCGTTTTCTGTATACCTAGTATAACTCAGTCATTTCATTTCAGTCACAGTTTATTTATTTCATATCTTAGTAATATTGTTTATGCTTTACTTTTGCATTGAATGAAGCTACAATAGATAAGAGTGACAATCTTTCTCAACATCTGAACTCAAGCACATTTCACCTTTTAAGTTGATAAAATAGGATCTCCTTTATATCATTTCATGCTTTCATAATTAGCTTTGTTTAGTTGTAGCATAATAATCCAAAAACAATTAATAAGTTGAAAAATAGATTAACTTAATATATTCATTGGAAAGAGTTAAGATCATTATTCAACCATTCTAAAAAGCTCAACTCAATTAGAACTAACTTTAGAGACATCATTTAGAGTAATCATTTAACAAATCTTAAAAATAACATCCTAGTATAGATAGTAACATCATCTCAATACTAATTCTAGAGTTTCACATTAATTTAGATAACAATAACATAATCACCTTAATGACATAAACAACTTATAGCACATACAATGCACTTGTACTTCATCAGTTTAGCTACCATGGTTGATAATTTATGCTTACAATTTAAGAACATTAAATTAACTAAACGCACACCTTGGCACTTGGCACATCTTGGTATGCTTCCCTAGCACTCTAGCATGCCTTGGCAGCAATGCATAACATACCTTGTTAATCCCTCCTTAGCACACCTGGAACTCGCTGATTGTAATGTTCCAAACTAGGAAAAATAGTGCTATGCAAAGCAGACAATAAAAATAACACCATAAAATTAAATCAAACCATCAGACCATAAATATATTTTTCACGTGTTATCATGCCTTTTCATTCATTAGCACGCCCTGGCACTCCTTAGCTATCATGCCCTCACAACTACCCTTACACGTTTTTGCAACATGAGAACCCAACAAATTCTTACCTCGACTATAACAATAGGTTTACCAAGTTACAATTACTTTAACTAGACTATGCCTTGTTCACCTAAGAACTTCCTATAACTCATCTTAGGCTACTCATGTATAATTTCAACTTATCCAACTTAACAAGTTATGAAGACAAGGTTCACATCCAACCATGGTTGTAAAATTAAACAACTAAGCAACAAATTTTACATCTTGACATGCCATAACATTTGGCACACCTAATAATCCCTTGGCACTATATAACATGTGTTAACATCCCCTACATTTCTTGGCATGCTTTGGCACTCCCTAACACTCCTTGACACTTAACACACCTTGTACTCACTAGCTAACACTCTTTGTCACACTCTTATTCATTCATTTCCATGCATTCAAAACTACTGCTCCCTTGTGTTTCACTGGAACTTGGCCCTAACACTCCCTAGCATGTGTTGGCTCCACACCCAAAGTCTCCCTTTGTTTGAAATTGATTTTTTATATCCCCTTATCACAATTGTAGGCTTTCCTCCTACAAGTCCTATTCTAAAATTCTCCTAACACACTTCGTCCTTGGGACACTTGGAATTTACTAACACTCCCTGACGCACAATCTTATTTGTTCATTTCCATGACTTTTGACCTAGTTCTCCCTTGTGGTGCCTAGATACTCCCTAACACTCCTCAACATGCATTAACATTGTCTAGAATTTGTTAGCACACCTTTTAATTTCTTGGCACACCCTAACACTACTTAGTTATCATGCCATCACAACTAGCCTTACTTTTTTTGCAACTTGGGAACCCAACCAAATCCTACATCGTGTTTACAATAACTTGACCAAGTTATAGTTACTACAACTAGACTATTCCTTGTTTACCTAAGAACTTCCTATAACTCATATTAGGATACTCATGTCGAATCTCAAATCATATAACTTAACAAATTACGAAGACAAGGCTCACATCCAACAAAGGTCGTAAAACAACTAAACAACATAGTTTACATCTTGACATTCGATAACACCTAGAACATCTAACAATCACTTGGCACTATGTGGCACATGTTAGCATTCCCTACATTCCTTGGCATGCTTTGGGACTCCCTAGCACATCCTATCACTCCTTGAACCTAACACACCTAGAACTGGTTGACACTCCCCATCACACTCTTATTCATTCATTTCCATGCATTTGAAACTAGTCCTCCCTTGTGTTTCCCTAGAACTTGGCTATAACACAACCTAAAATGCATTGGAACCACACTCTAACACTTGGCACATCTTGGCATGCCTTAGCCCTTGACATGTATTGGCATGCCTAACATGCCTTGGAATTTTCTAGCATGTGTTAGTACTTCAAGGCATTCCCTAGAACACCTTGGCACGCCCTAGTTGTCATGCCCTCATAGATAGCCATTTTTTCGACTTGGGAACTCAACCAAGTCATTGAAAAATAATGTTGTGCCCAACCGAGAGTATTTGTTTCTATAAAACTACTTTTCCCATGCCTTATCACAATCGTAAGCTTGCCTCTTGCAAGTTCTATTATGAGCTTCTCCTAAAACACTTCATCCTTGGGATGCCTAGAATTCACTGACAGTCATTGGCACACACTTTTATTCGTTCATTTCCAAGCATTTTTACCCAGTTATACTTTATGTTCCCCTAGCACTCCCTAACACTCCTCAACATGCATTGACACTCTCCAACATGTGTTAGGATGCCTTTTCATTCCTTGGCATGCCCTAACACTCCTTAGCTATCATACCCTCACAACTAACCTTAATTTTTTTTAAATGTGGGAACCCAACCAAGGCCTGCCTCGACTACAACAACTTGACCAAATTACAGTTACTACAATTAGACTATGCCTTATTCACCTGAGAACTGCCTATAACTCATCTTAGGCTACTCATGTCCAATCTCAACTCATCCCACTTAACAATTTACCATGTCAAGGATCACGTCCAACTGTGGCCATAAAACAACTAAGCAACATAGTTTACATCTTGACATGCCATAACACCTGACATGTTTAACAATCCATTAGAACTATGTGGTGCATGTTAGCATCCCTTGCATTCCTCGACATGTTTTGGCACTCCCTAACACACCCTAGCTCTCCTTGACATGCCTTGGCACTCTAGCATGCCTTGGTTGAAATTACTTTTTCCAACCCCTTATTGTAACCATAGGCTTTCCTCCTACAAGTCCTATTTTGACCTTGTCCTAATACACTTTACCCTTGACACACCTAGAATTCATTAACACTCAACACACACTCTTATTAGTTCATTTCTATGCATTTTGAGGTAGTACTCCCTTCTGATATTTTGGCACTCCCTAACACTCCCCAATATGCATTAACACTATTCGACATGTGTTAGCATGCCTTTTCATTCCTTTGCATGCCCTAACACTCCTTAGCTATCTTGCCCTCACAACTACCCTCACTTTTTTTGGGACTTGGGAACCCAACCAATTCTTTCCTCAACTACAACAAGTTGACCAAGTTATGGTTACTACAACTATATTGCGTTGTGTTCACCTAAGAACTTATTATAACTCATCTTAGGCTACTCATGTCCAATTTCAACTTATCCCACTTAACAAGTTACAAGTTGTCGAGTCAAGCCTCACATCCAATGGTGGTCATAAAACAACTAAGAAACATAGTTTACATTTTGACATGACATAACACTTGGTACATCTAACAATCCCTTGGCACTATGTGGCACGTGTTAGCACCCCATGCATTCCTTGCAATGCTTTGGCACTCCCTCACACACACTACCACTTCGTGACATGCCCTGGCACTTTAGCATGCCTTGGAACTATCTAGAATATAACCTCATACTACCTCCTTAACGCATCTAAAACTCACTGACACTCCCTATCACACACTCTTATTCATTCATTTCCATGCATTTTGAACTAGTTCTCCCTTGTTCTTCCATGGCACTCCCTAACACTCCCTACAACACATTGACACACCCTGGCACCTGGCGCATTGGGGAATGTCTCCCTGACACTCTAGCATTCCTTGGCACTACCTAGCATACCTTGTCACTCCCTCATCAGCACACATAGAACTCACTGATACTCCCTATAACACTCTCTTATTCATTCATTTCCATACTTTTGAAAATAGTTCTCCCTTGTGTTTCCCTAGCACTCCCTAACACTCCCTAGCATGCATTGGCATACGCTAACGCTTGGCACATCTTGGCATGTTGCCCTAGCCTCTAACATGCATTATCACTATGTAGCATACCTTGCCACTCCCTCCTTAGCACACTTGGAAGTCACTGACACTTCCCGTGACAAACTCTTATTCATTAATTTCCATGCATTAATTTGACCTAGTGGTCCCTTGTGTTTTCCCTACACCCCCTAACACTTCCTAGCACTCATTGGCATACCTTGGCACCTTGCACATCTTGGCCGCATGCTTCCCTAGCACTGTAGTATGCCTTAACATTAAATAATAAAACTTTGTAAAGTCTTAGTGAATCTTTTTCTAAGTTATAAAACATTGTGAAGTCTTGGTGATTTTTTTCATTAAGTATAAAACCATATATGATAATAGGAAAGCATATTCATTAAACTGTAACTTATCAACTTACATGTTTTGAGAAAAACATAATTTGTTCTTCCTAAGGTGGGCCAACTGTTTCTTTTAAATTAATTATAGTAAACATGTTATCAAACATGTTTGTATAGTTTTGGGATTTGAACACAGGTCTCAACTATAACTGTACCAGAGTTGAACATGGGTCTCAATCATGAGACCTTTTTGAGATTTGACCTCACCCATCATCATACCCTAAATATTTTTGTTTTGGATACTTCTCTGCAACATTTTCTAAAATAAAATTAAACAAGTACTTTTTTATTATGAATATTTGACTCTTCTAAAACGTGATTTCAAAGGGACTTGGAAAAGGGACAGTAAAAAAATAAAAGATTGAGAATTTCTGAATATTTTGTGTAAAAAACACATACATTTGGGGCATGAAAACTTTTCCACAATACGCATTCCCATGTTTGAATACGGTTCTCTAAGGAAAGCCACATAAAACATTCTAGTTTAGGGGAAATAGGCCAATATCATACTTTTGAATGCCGCCAACTAACCCTTTGCGAAGGATAGCTTTCTGATATAGCACAATAGGCATGGCGAGTTGTGACATGATCTACAAGGAGTTGCAGGCCCATTCGAAAAAATAATCCTCCTTAGATAGTGTAATACCACTGACAATGACGAATTTCATGAAATTGTCCCACTCCACAATAAAAGAACCCTACAGGCCCAGATCATGAGCGCTTTTCCATCTGCCAGCTGTGAACATCTCCGAAGGGAGCACATAAACCCAATGAAGTTTGGTAGCACTTTGAGCACAAAGATGGTTGGAAAGCTTAGGGGAACATCTATGAGAATACAAAAACACCTACTTCTCTAGAAGCACCTATAATAATTTTGTGGGTTTGACTAATTACTCCTTGGTCATTGTCTTCACACTAGCCTAGATTCTAAATTAGTGATGTACTTACAATCATAATCAACTAGCTGTATTTGCTCTTAAAAAACTATGCAAAGATAGATGTCCCCTTTATGGCCAAGTTCCACTAAAATGGTTCCTCCTACCTAACCTACTACATCCATTTATTTCATAACAAGAATATCCTACAAGCCACCAAATGCAAATCATATCCATGAGGTCAACAACAATTTTTGGTTCAAGATATAACTAAGTGGGAACAAACTTAACTCTAGAGCCTATGTTATTTTTCAACCCGTAGTGTTTATGGACAAAGAGATATCAATTTTCTAAAGCATGTGGGAACCAAACTATCACCTTTTCCATGTTGACTCCCTATGTTGAATATCATAAAAAATATCCATAAATTATTTATTCTTACTAAACCAAACATTTAGTTGAAAATGATCATTCATCATACTACTACTTAACTGTACTTTTTAACCACACAAAACTTATTTTAATTTCACCATAATTCACCTTTAATATCACAAGCAAAATCTTCTCCAATAATGTTTAGTCACATAGAAACCCAACAATTTTCATATGATCAATAATTATTTATAATTGGAACCACTTCCCTATTAGCCAAAAAATTACACATTTCATTTAATTCCCCTTGAAAAATGCATATGTATTTCATTTAAGTTCAATATTTCCCGCGTTATTTGTCTTTCAAATATAAAAAATGTCCATTTCCCTTGTTTATTCTATCACATTCCAAGGTGTGTGTCCAAGGAAGGGCGAAGGAAACGTGTAGCCATGCCATAGCAGATATGATCTTATGGATCTGGTTGAATTCAAGGGATTGGATTTTTGGTTCCTCCAATTGTGGTAATTTCTTTCTACAGAGGGAAGAGGGAATTTGCACAAGGTTCCCACATTCCTGGGCAATGGCCCAGCCCCAAGCCCTCCATCTCTCTTTACCACTTAAAAATACTTCTAAATACTTCTAGACAAGCACAGCTAGGTGTTCAATAGGCTATATGTTCAAGATTCCATGGAGGAAGAGGAAGCTGAAGGCATGGGGGATAATGGCTTCACCAAAGAAGATGACAAGTGCCTTTCCAATTCGAAGATTAGCAAAGAATTAGATAACAAAGCAATAATACACTGATTACAACAAGGAAATTAAATGTCTTAAATCCTATGTGGTCACTAGCGACATGCTCTAGCACAGATGGATTGTGATGATCCAGTCATCCCTAAAATTGCTAAAGACCCAAAAGGGGAATCAGATTTGCTTGGACCCATGTTCCTAAGAGTCCCAAAGAAAATAAATTGGATCCTGAGGAAATGGTCGTGGAATCAGACAAGCAGGATTAAGGGTCTGTGCTAGAGGAGAAGCTTCCAGAGGCCACTAAACCAACTCAAGAGGTATATAACTACATTTTATTTTAATTGTTTACTTACCTTGGATGTCCCAAGATGATCAATTAGGCTTCATAGCATTCTCATTGGCTCACTATTTTAACTGTTTCTTTGTTTTCAATCCTTCCTTCCTTGCCTCTTCTAATAATAGTAATTCCTTGCTCCCCTATTAAAATTTTATGGTTACCAATGGAGTGTATTTTTTTCTTTTGGTGTCATTAATCTAGGATGTTGTAAACACATCTTTCTTTTCAGATGTAAACTTTATTTTAGTATGAAACAAGTGGAAAACAAGCAATAAAATGTCTTCTACCCTAAACTTTGTGCATTTCTTGGCTTGACCTTTCAGGCATGGGAAAATTAGATAAAGGATTAAATTGACTATAGTTGATGTTGTTTTTGTGATCGATGATGTCAAGTTGAATGGAATGTATAGATTGAAAGATGGCATCATAGATCAAATGACAATGGGATCTCAAAAGCTAAAAGGAAAGTTCTTAGACTCAACCTAGAAAGTGGAGCAATTAGGCAGGAGAGCAAGAGTTCAACCAAGATTCAATTAAAGCTATGCAAAGTTGTGTTAATAGTGAATTCACGAGGGTTTCTTCTCCCAATGTAGGATCACGCTTGAGATAGAATCACTACATGAGAGTTCTTAGAAATCCATTCTTGAAATTCTCTTAACTTGCTTGTACTCATACTATAGAGAATTCCAGAATGTTGTTGCTTCCATTGAGCACTCTTTGATGCTAAATAGACATAAAATGACCCCACAATTAGGTTTTTTCCTAACCATCTCGGTCAAATCTTTTTCATATTCACCCAAAACAACATGCTTGCCCTAAGGGCCTCGATCAATAATTTTTTTTTGAGACTTATGAGTTGCTTGTATAACACTAAACATACCTCTTCTATGCTGCCACATTTGGCATACAAGTCAACAAGACCATTATCCACAAATATATTTGAGTCTAGCCTAAATTTAATGATGATTATATGGAACTGCATCCTAAACTAGCGCATGCTGCAAAAGTAGTGGAAAAGGTGAAATTATCCACTGTCATCCCATTATGTTGCAGCTGATTGAACAATTTCAATGGCTCCTCACAAAGACCATTCTGAGCATATTCTTCATCATGGAGAAGACCTTAACAAGTTGATCATTCAACATAGCTAACATTTCTATATCCAATCTCCGGGCAACATAGCTAAGATTTCTATATCCAACCTCCCATCATCAAATTGGTTAATTCTTAATAATTCACTAGTATTAACCCTATGCCAAAATAAGGGGTAACACAGGCTCCAACTCAGAGATGTTCTCTTCTTCGGAGTGCCTGAGAGTCTTAGAATTTTGTCATGTATATATGAGAATGGCCTCCACTTCTAGTAAAATCACCACACAATTTTGTATTTTACAAAGAAAAAGACAAGTCATCTATTTATGACAACATGAAATCAATTTTAGTGATCAAGGGAGCTTATTCATGCTACACTTTTGCTCAAAGGATTTTATTCCTTTCCTACTCTACTGTAGCATGTGAAAAATGAGGGTGCTACCTGAAATCATTGATCCAGTGCAACCACTTTAAGACTTCATCAATACAATGTTTTCTTCCCTTGTGCTATGTTATCATGCAAAATAATGAAACATGAAAATTCCAACGTTCATGGGCTAATTTTTCTATCACTGATGTTTTTGTTACCTATAAATCAGTGGTAGCTTCAAAGTTCAAATGCATGTAAGTGTTGATAAGCTGCTACAGGATCTGGCCATCCAAGATTGCATAGGATTGTAATAATTATTTCCCATTAACTTTGAAAATTATCCTTGCTACCACTTAGGAGTACATAATCATGTCATGCTCTGTCCCTCATGAAATATTGGTTCCATGGGATAAGCATGGTGTTTTGGTAAGTCTGTATCAAGGAATGTGAGTGATAGACACATATCAACTATTGCGGGATTAGATTCGGCTTTCTTGGGAACATAATTTCTTTTGAAAATTTGCATCCATGCCTCTATCATGTTGAGGAGTTTAGGGCATCACTAGTTAGGTGATTTCTTTACTTATGATAGTCTTTTTAAATATTGAAATATTTTTTCTTGAGTTATTATCGTGTTATTTTCATCAAGACAATTACCAAATCATGAACAATGAAGAGGCAAGAGACACAATATATAGGTTAGACATCCAGGGCCAAAAACCTCTCACTCTTTGAGAGGAAAACCCAAACGAAATTCTTCTTATGGAACCTTCAATTGAATAATACCAAGACCATGAAAAATACCCTTGAGACTAGATTCCTCCCAAGACCAAGTCATTAGCCTCCTCTTCAAAGTTGTCTTCCTCTTCCTCTTCTTGGCTTCCTTTAGATTCTCAACCTCTTATTATAGGTTTGTAACCATACAACGTAAAACCTAGTTAGTTTTCACTCCTTGAATAGTATCGTTAAGAGAGAGACTCAATACACTTCTACTCAACTTCTTCTAGCGAATTCTTCCACCCAAATAGGATCACCTCAACGTGACTGCAATCCTTTTACCTCCTCTTAACACCTTCAGATCTTCTACCTTTGCACGTGAATGAGTAAACTAGCACAAAACAGTCCAGAACGATTTTCACTATCCTTCCTTCTCGATTCGCTGATGTAGAGGCTTCTTCTAGTATGATTTGCACACTTATATGAGAGACTTTCTTCACTGAATTGATTGCCTCCAATTGAGGCCGAGCACTACTATATATACTTGTTTGTCCATGCCCATTAGGCTGATATGATCTCTAGGGTAAGATGACATTATCTCTCTCAAATCATCCTTACATTGTAAGCCGACTTGAGTGAGGGCTAGTGACAAGGTCTTGGAGGGTTACCTACAAAGACAAGTATGACTCTTTACAATGTGTAACATGCCTTCATTACATGACAATGACTCTTTTAGACTTTTATGACTAGATGACAATATCCCTAAAGGCTCTCAATGGGAGCCTTAACTAAAAATAAAATCTCTTCACAGTCTTCGTCCTTCGCACTATATCACTTCATTCCTTCTTCTCACTTTTATTACACTATCACTAGGAGAGTCTCAATCTCCTTTTTTTCTTTTGCAACCCTAGACACAATCATCAAACTTCATTAATATCTTCTTTTGGTCCAAGATAGCCTCTCTGTCTCTAGTCTTCTTTTATCACCATTCAAAACTTGATATAGCCCTTAACTGTAGCTGCCACTGTCTTAGAACAAACTTTTATCCATTGCTTAGATGACAAACTTAGCCTGAGAACCCTTAAGACATTTACACACCTGTAGTCACCTTCCTTATTCACTATAATACCCTTATCTTCTTCGCTCTGATATTCTTATTGTTTCAGATCAGATACATCTGAATTTCTTGATGATTATGAGGTGAGGTTACTCTATATATATAGTGACTTATGCTTGGCATTTAGGCCGATATGAGATCCTGGAGATAGGCCGACATTACCTTAAGGAGTATATTGTCCTTATTTTAGCCAACTGTAAGAGAGATAGTGACAATGTCTTGGAGTGTAACTTTGACATGTGTAACATGACGTCATGACTTATTACTTATATTCATAACAAGACAACAAAAACTAAAGACATTAAGAAGTATTTGACCTATGAAAAACACTTATTGCTCATGAAACCCATGATGCAAGGAATACAATAAATAAATTTGTTTCTTCTTTTCATGAAATCATAATTATAAGTCATTATGAAAACCAAACCTAGTTAGCCCTTTCTTCAACAAGGGCAAAACCATAGTCACTTCCAACCCTTGTTTTATGCCCATACTTTCTCTCTACACCTACGGTAGTCCTTTCTTGAGAGTCCGTACTATTATGTTGCAATTTTGGGTTGTTCTAGCCCTCATACAGACCTCAACTCTCATTTTAATCATTCTATCATGCTTCAGAATGGCTCCACAGGCCTCTGGAAACCTTGTTTGAGGACAATATACCCATAAATAAGCCCCTCCCTACAGATTTTGAGACTTAGAGCACATTCAAAGCTACCAGAAATCAACACTCCCCCTTAGCAAGAAATTTACTCTAGAAATGAACCTTGTTGGAGCATCACCATGTTCTGTAACATCTTTCTGTGTTTTTGATGTCTAACATCCTGTCCACCAACTACTATGCAAATGTTGTATCTGTAATATTGTTGACCTTGCCACTACCAACACTGCATCCATACTGCAACTCCCTCTAAAATTTTACATATGTGCTACGGTTGGCCTTGCCACTACCAACACTGCATCCTTCTCCAACTACTGCTGCTACTGCATCAACAACATAAAAGCATCCCAAATACTGAACTAACTATGTTCAGTATGATGCATCTCATTGCTGTAGTCTAACTTCTTATTGTCTTTGTGTTGACCCTATGAATCCTCTGCATTGTTGCTGACTCTGCTCTGTGCCAATTGCATTGCTGCTAACTCTGCTTTGGGCTTCTCAGTCTCCGACACTCCTAGCCATTTCAACTGTCACTCTGGCACTCCTATGCACCAAGTGACGCTAGTCTATCCTGCTACTACTGATTTGGGCTCTCATAGTAAGGTATTGATCCAAGAAGTAGACTGCTCAAGGATCCTACCCATCTACCACAACCTTGATGGTTTTTATTATTAAGCAATAGTAATTTTTGAATACAATGTCTGGATGCCTTCCCGAAAATCCAGTTATAGAGAATATCAATGAATCTTATCACTTATGGGCAATCCAAGCCCATAAGTGACTCTTGTGATGCTCCCCCCTCCAAACCTTCAACCCTAGGACTTGGCGTACCTCCCAAGCTACTCAAAAATCAACACTCCCTCTTAGCAAGGGTGGTACTTCCACGACTAGGAAGTAACTCATCATCATCGTCACTACTTGCAACACTCGCCCAACTCTTGGTGCTCATAATTGCATCAATACTTGTAGCATCAATTATGCCTCTGTCAAAAGTGTCACTGTCACTGGAAGTATCCTCCTTCTATTTCTTCTCCTGTATCATTTTCCAATCCCTCCATGATTCCTTCTTGGTAAATGTGGAAGCATGCTTTCTCCCCACTAACCGCATGCTCTTCTTGGGTTGAAAGGTCTCCCTCTGAATTTACAAGCTTCCACTAGAACTCGACTCCCTCTGAGCCTCTTGAACCTGGACCTTCTTCTCTGGAAATTGTACTTGTACCTCTAAAGCCTACACTTTCACCTGCTCCACCTGCTTCTTCTTCCCATGATCCATAGGCTTGCTCGTCAGCCTGTATAGACCATGCTCTCTAACTCCAAGCATAATACATGTGGAGCTAGAGCCTCTATATGTGAGTCCTAGTACAAACAATACATCCTAGACTTGCATCACCTGCCCTGTATCCATCCTACATGGAACAACTTCGGATCCTTGGATCTCCTTCTGACTCTTGTAGCCCAACACCTTCTGCAACTTCAAGTCCCATTTAGCTAGAGTCTCAAAAACCTCTTGTGACCCTGTCATATGTTTGAAAGCACCATTTTCCATGTACCATCCATCCTCATCGATAGTACCTTGCAAGAAATGAGAGATCATAGCAAAGTCATCCTCCTCCAATCTCTTGGTGAGAACATATATCTCAGCAAAAGTTGCAACACCAACGACTTACTTCCCTTTCTTCTTGTCATCATCTCACTTCTTCTTCTCGTCATCTCCCTTCTTCTTCATCGGACATCTCAACGAAAAATGATCCCATCTTGCCACAGTTGAAACAATCAACTTTACTCAAGTTCTTCTTCTGCTTACCCTTCATTCGTGCTACAAATTCCATGTCATCATCTGAAGCCCTCTTCTTTGGATGGAGATCCTCATCTTGCAAATAATCCTAAATGAAGTCATCCCACAACCTATTCCACTCTGGAAACCTCTCTCTAGCAACAATCCCTTTGATGAAGGGCTTCCATTCGTTTGTGAACCCTTTCAAAGCCATCCTCTCCATATCAGAATCTAAAATAGTCACACTGATGACAACAAACTCATCTTTTACCTTAGACAATCTCGTTAGATACGAAGTAACTCCTTCACCTTGTATCATCTTGGTGGACTTAAACTTATCCTCCAATACCAGTACTCGGTTCTTGTTCTTAATCTGGAACAAATTTTGAAGAGCCATCCACATCTCATGTGCAGTGTTCTTCCTAGACACTTCCAATTCCTTAGGGTTAGTTAGCTTCTTGATGGATTTCTCAATGAACTCCCAGATCTTGTTGACTTGCAAGACCAACTTCATCCTTTCCTTCCATAGAATATAGTTGGAAAACCCCTCTAACCTATCCTCCTACTCGAGACCATCTTGTAATTTCGACATTGTCACTTACTATTAAAATTAGGATCACATGTTCTTTGCTGAAGACAAAAGCTTCAATATCTCATTAGCCCAATTATTGACTCATTAGCAATCATGTGAAACATTATCATGATGACAGTAATTGAGAGAAGAACATGTATAATAAATAATGAAGACAAGCCAAGACAAGAGGACACAATAAATTGGCTCAAGCCAGGGAAAAACCCCAAGATGGGAAAACCCTTGATCAATCTTCTTCTTATTATTAATTATCAAATGTTGAACAAAGAGAGAGAATGAGAGTACAATCAATGTCAAGGATGACTTGCCAAGATGACGACTAGAGCCACTAACCATATGCCAAATATACCGCCGAGACAATTTTGTAATTCTGCCTTCAAATAATAGCAGACAAGTTCTGCCCTAACCAGTAGACAATAGAATTCAAAGTAGCACATCAACAGGGTCCAAAATAGCTCAGAATTGATTCAATTAAAGTGGCTTCCTTCCCTGATTATGAAGAGGCAAAGACAACCCCATAACTTGAGCAGTGAAGCCTAGTCAAAGAGTTGACAAGTTCTGTGGTCGAAAATCTATAGTTATGGCTTGAATATATATTGCCTAAATAGCCCAAATCTAGAGACAAATGTTACGGTCCTTGCTTCAAGTAAATCTGACCTTATTTGGCTAAGGTTCTAAGCTGCAAACAACCCTCACCAAGGTTCCATGTGTACTGTACCTGGGATTAGGATATGTGACCTATTTTGCTTCATAGAACAACCCTTTAGCTCCTCTATCCAAGACTCACACATCCTGTGGCCTTCCTAAAATGATTACAAGGAGATTCATACATCACCAATGGAGAAAGCTCACCAATCTTCACTGTTGTAACCTGTGGCTGCCATTTAGCTTCAAGGTCAAACCTATGGAAATAAAAACACACCAAAAGTGTACGCAGTACATGTCCTCCTAGCTCCTTCAAGCTGTGGTTATCTCATAGATATATTAGAGCCCCTTTTGTTGAGTCAAATGAGGTTGAAAGGCACCTCCTTATTGGGACACTTTATTGATCTGTTGGGAGACATTTCTTACACATCAAACACATCTGAACAAATTTTTGAAATTTTTCGGTGTCTTGATTGTTGCATATGTAGGGGTAGTTGGGGTTGGACTGTTTGACACAACTCAGGCATGCAAGCTTGCATGCCCATGATTACAGGTGTCCAACATGTGGATTTCTGGGGATTTTGATTTCTTGATATCAAAATTTGTATGGATTTAATAAGAAGACCTTACTCACATGATTTTGAATTATGTGGTTTTTCTCTAGTTGATGATGCCATATAAGATGGTTTTGGTTTCAAAAAACTTTGGATTATTCTACTTATTGAAAAACAATCTTATCTTTAGGTGCGGATAAAGCTTCTGCCTTGACTCTTCTTGGAAAACAATTTGGTAACTCTTTATCGTCATATGAATTCTAGAGAGTAAATTTAAGTCTTTCTCCCCTTCCACGCAATAGGATTTGTTGTGGTTTGTTGGGATCTAAGTATGCTCATAAGGAGCAAGGGATGGCCAAAACATAGCCTAAAGCTCAATGACATATCCATTTTTATTAATTAGGCTTCAACCTTCAAAGTGCTATATCCCATTATTTCTACCTCTTGAATGCCCAACATTAGGCCTATCAGCCTACTGGGCTGCCTTATTGCTTGCAAAAGCCTCTAAGCTTTTTAGGTAGCCTTGCAACTGGTTTGGATGCCCACATGGTTTAGAAAATTGTTGGCCTACTTTTTCCATGTTTTGGCCTTGCCTTAAAAAAGAACTCCTTCGCAATACTTTTCATGTCTTTTATTTTTAATATTTTGTAAAGTAAAAATTTATTTAAACCTTGAAGAAAAACATCATAGCAGTTTATGGTTTGCCTTGGTTTTCCACTTGGGAAACCAAACTAGTGACAAAACCATAAATTTTACAACATCCAAAAAAATTGTCTTTGAAATTTCATCAAAGAAACAAAAAAACTATACTACAGGGTTGGAAAGCTTGATCTACCAGCTAACTTAGAAATAAAAAATTGACAAAAGTAACTTAAAAAACTAAAATTATTAGCAATTTTCATTTGGATTTGAAAAAGTTTGAAGCATCCATTGCTAATGGCTTCTTTCTACTACCGGGAGATCATCAAGGATTTTATTTTTGGAGTTATTTCAATCTAGCAAGACATGGCCAAGCAACAGATTCAAATGATAATTGATGTAAAAAATGTATATGTATTGAGTATAGGAAACTCTGGCATGCCTTGTATCAGGAACCCAATCAATTATTTCCCAAAGCACTTCAAATTTTGTCGAACAAAAACATCCCCTAGCTATGTCACATTATACCTGAGTAATTTCTCCTTAATATATTTTGGAGTATTGGATAGATACCTTTGGGCAAAGGTTCATGCTCTTTGTTGGGCTCTAGAGCTCTGTTGATCCTGAAAGCAAGCAATCCCTCATTGACTCCTGGTGCGTTGATGAAGCATTGGGAGAAGGTGTTAGATAACAGATCAATTTCTTAGAAAGAAAATATCGTTGGCTGGGGAGGGTATTAAGAGAAAAAGTAGGATGAGGAGGGGTAAGTAAGGGAGAGATTGGTCTAGCACGAGAGAATAAAGACAAAAAGATTGCAAAAGAAGTTACATGGTGAGGAAATTATGCAATGTTTATCATGTTATCTAACATTAGGTCACTGTATTAATGCTTTATTAATGATGTGATTGTTTAGCATTCATATGTGGTTGTGTCATTTATTAAGTATTAGGGGTTCCAATTGAGATTCAACTCTAAATTTGAAAACCATATTTTTTATCCTTTACACTATACTAATGTTTATTCCTTTCCTTGAATTATACATATATTGGTTAGAAAATTTGCTTACATACATTAATAAAACTTCCCTTTCAGCCTAGGAAAAACTAGGGGATAATCATTCTCGAGATGGAATTGGGGAACAACGCAATGTTTAGTTTTATATACCAGAAGTCATATGGTCTACAAAAAATAGCTAAAATTAATTAGCATGATTCCATGGCTAGTTTGGCAAGATTTTTAAGGCTAATTTGGGCCTTACGATGCGTAAATGGATTTGGTTTGCCAAGTGGCTCTATGACAAGACAATGAATCTGTGTGAACCCCTAAACAAGCATGGGATTGTCATAGATATTTATTATTGGAACACCATTTTGGCTTATAATATTTTCTCATTGAGAAGTACAAACATGTACTTTGACAACATCATTGAGAAGAAGCTCTCTTCTAGTATTCCTTAGCGATCATGTGTAAATACTTGTAGAAAGCTACTTCTCAAGTTCACTTTTACTGCAACGTTTAGTGGTTGTTTTAGGTGGGAAATCAAAATGGTAGTAAACGAACTCTAAAATGGTGCAGGTTAGAACTTGGTGCCACCAATTTTACAATATTTACAATTAATTCTATTTTTGTCTGTCCCTGGTCTTAACAAAAGGTTTCAAAATGGAAAAATACTTGAAAATTTTAATTAATTTGCTTGGAGCATACCTCTTTAGATTATGATAAAATGAATCTAAATCATCTCCACTATTATGATACAATGGCAACCGTAATATTTCAGTACATACAAAACAGAATAATAATAGAAAATGAAAAACTAACAGAAAGAAGATATGTCTTGTGTTTAATTACAAGAGATCACCTATATTTATAAAACAATGAGAGGGACCTGGCATTAAATCTAGGTGGTAGGCTTGTTCACCTACCAATTAGTGACAAGTCAAATATGCACATGATTAGACATTGTAATCTAAAAGAACATAACTACATGATGTATGTACACCAATGCCCCATCATTTTTGCATCTTAGGGACATAGGGAAAATATGTTTAATCTCAAAATGGGTCCTGACGACAAGGTCATGATAGGTACTATGTACAAGGTGTTCAAAACAAAAAATATTAGAGATGGGGAGTGAGATTACCCCCACCTTAGGGACAATTTCCTTCACCCTAAGCAAGGTATGAAGTTGAACATAATGATACCTTGTCAAGGGTTAGCGAAGATGTCAGCAACCTTAATCTTAGTGTGTGACAATACTGCAAATCAATAATCCTACCATTAATAAACTATTATATGTAATTCATATGGAGTTCTATAGGTTTGGGAAGTTGATGCTCTACTGGCAGCCTGATAACATGGACAACACCCTAATTATTGCCCCATATTAGAGTAGGTTGCTCTTGCTGAAAACTGGACTTGGTCAAAATATGTTCAATCCAAATAGACTTAATGGCAGCACTATCAACATCTCTATATTTTGCATCCATAGGAGGAAGGGCATTGACAACTTGCTCTTTGCTAGACCGAAAACCAAGACCAGAGCCAAGATGAATGACATAGACAGAGTTGGGCTTGCAGTAATCAAGATTTCCAACCTAATCAGAGTCAGTATAACCCACTAAATTTGCATTACCATCGGAATAATATTGAATGCATATTTCTAATGAAGCTGTTGTGGTTCCTTCATTTCTGGGAGACAAACCGACTGGATAGGAGATATCTGGACAACTATGAGTCAAGTACAAAATTCCTCCAATGAGCTGCCAGTACAACATAGGATCAACCAAAGGAGTGGAAACACTTGGTTGACAGCTTGACCCCTGAAAAAAAGGGTGTGGTTGTAAATATGCAATCCAATCTCTTAAATCTACTAAAGAGATCAAAGGCACAATTGAACTCTGATATGCCTATCCTAGATGCAAACTAAAAGAGGATTCCACATAGCGTCAACCGAAGGAGTGGAAACACTTGGTTGAAATCATGACCCTTGATGAAAAGGGGGTGGGTGTAGATTTGCAATCCAATATGTGAAATCTACTCAAGATATCCAAGGTATACTTGAGTTTGCGAGATTCTTATCGTAGATGTAGACCAAGTGATCTATATCTTATGAAAGTAGTGAAGGAGCCTCAAGTCTTTCATGTTGAACTATTGATGGAGAGTGGAATTCATGTGATTAATGAAGGTAGGAAAAGGCCCTACAACATACTATGCTCTACTATCCACAGCAAAGGAAGAATCATAGCTTGATGGAGATGACAAATTACATGATCCATTCGAGGGGTCCTCGCTGGCAGTTTTGGGATGAAGCCATCAATTGTGCCAAATATGTTAAAAATTGCATGCCTCACAAAAGTTGTCCAGGGGGTTTCCCCAGAAGAAGCCTTGAGGGTATGGACACCCTCTATTGGCTATCCCATAGTCTTTTCATGAAATTTTGGGCCCAAACCCCAAAGAAAAATGCAAGGCAATGTATATACAATGTATGGTTTGCATATTTTTTGGCTACCCAGAATATGTTAAGGGTTGTAAATTTCTTATTCTAGATACACATTGGTTAGTCATTAGGAGATTTCAATTTTATGAGCATGCCCCTTGAAATCTTGATCTTCATATGATTTTGCTTCTTTTGAGTTGACTTCTCTAGCTAATGATTGTGCTCTTGAAGAAAATTGCGATGAAATGTTTCTACCACTTTCTAAGTGGGTGAAAGTGTACATACTTGGTTTAAGTTCACTTAGGTAATACATTAAATTCTTAGTTGGTGTATCTGCCAACCAAATTCTTAACTGCAGGACTCTTCCCAGTTTGCTATGAATCGAGGGTCTTACTTTCTATTCCAGACAAAACAAATTTTATAGACAATGATAATCTTGTTCCTTAAATTCGTTTTGAGTCTCTCTTATTTTTCTGAGTTTTTTGGCCTCTACAATTAAAACAAAGAGTGTTGACCAGGCTGATTTGTTAGCTTGAGCTCCACACAAGCAAGGAAAATCAACAACAGAAGAAGAAAAACTGACAGAAAGGCTTATGTTGTTATTCTTCCTTGTCTGCATGGAGTTAAATAATTTTAATTACAAGGAGATCATTTGTATCTATGACATAGACAGTGAGGAGCCCAACATTAAATATAGGTGGTTGGGTAGTTCACCTGCCAAGATGTAATAAGTCAATTATGCACAGTGATTGGACACTGAACGTCAAAGTTAACATTGATAGATCTGAGGGTATGAATGCACAGCTAACATTCCATGGTTGGTTTGGAAAGGTTTTTAAGGCCGATATGGGCCTTACAATACATAAATGGATTCTGTTTGAAAAGTATCTCTGTGACAAGAGAAAAAATCTATGTGCACCCCTAAACAAGCATGGGATTTTCATAGAGATTTAATTTTTGAACACCATTTTGGCTTATAGTATTTTCTCATTGAGAAGTAAAAATAGTATTTTGACAACATCATTGAGAAGAAGATCTCTTCTAGTATTCCTTAGCAATCATGTGCGAATACTAGTAGAAAGCTACTTCTCAAGTTCACTTTCACTGCAATGTTTAGTTACTTCTTTAGGTGGGAAATAAAAATGGTAGTAAATGAACTCATAAATGGTACAGGTTGGAACTTGGCACTAGAAATTTTATAATATTTGCAAACAATTATATTTTTGGTTTTCTCTAGTCTTAGCACAAGATTTCAAAAGGATTGAAAATGGAGAGATACTTGAAAAAATTAATTAATTTCTTGGAGCATACCTCTCTAGATCATGATAAAATGAATCTGAATCATCTCCACTCTTTCAATATAATGGCAATCATAATATTTCAATCCATACAAAATAGAATAATAACAGAAAATGTAGAACTAACATAAAGAATATATGTCTTGTGTTTAATTACAAGAGATCATCTGTATTTATAATATAGTGAGAGGGGCATGGCATTACATATAAATGGTTGGCTTATTCATCTACCAATCAATGATAAGTCAAGTATGCACAGGATTAGACACTGTAATCTAAATAAACTTAACTACATGATATATGTACACCAATGCCCCATCATAAGTGCAACTTAGGGACAGTGGGAAAATATGTTAAATCTCAAAATGGGTCTTAGCTTCATATGTCACTTGCATTCCCTCCCCACCTATGTCACTTGCATTCCCTCCACGTCATCCCTTCATACTCACACATCATCTCCCACATCATCTCATACATCATTTCTTCATACCTCTTGATTGTATTATCATAACTCCCTTTTTTCCCACTTTATCATCTGAAAATCCCCATTTTCACTTATTTCATATGTTTTGTTCATTGTTTTCACGTTAGTCTCCAATTCTACTTGCAGTGACTCCGCCCTGAGGATTCTGGGTAACCAAAATCATCTGGTCACCTTCTTTTGCTTCAAACAATACAATTTCAAATGGCCACAAAAGTTTATATAGTTGGGTCATCCACTCACATACCATTAAGAGACATGGAAAGGGATGTTTTTTATCTCGTTTTTCATTTGAATCTAATGGAAGTTCATCTACAATTGTTAGTAAGTCAAACTGAGTCATAAACCTTCTGAAGTGTAATAAAATCCATACTTGGTGTCGCAATTATCCCCCATACATACCATTTCCCTGAATTTATCATTTGGCTTACCTAATCTTTATAGACTTGGAAGTTCTATGTTATGAATTGAATGGGTGAAAACATTTTTCAAGTTTCGTCCTTATTCATTCACTAGGATTTACATTTCTCACAGTAAAACAAGTATATAAAATTCACTAATGAGTCTCTCTTATCTGTGTACTAAAGTCTTTCAGCAAAGGGTAAAACCAAATTGTTTAGTCTCATTTTACCTCCCAATGTTGTAATTTCACTAAAGTCTACTGAGTTCCTTATAACTTATTTTTATGAGAATGTCAAGTCAATTTTTCCTGTGATTATGGGTTTTTTTGGAAGAGATGATACCTTAGACATTGATTATCTAGCCCTAGTGTTTTTCCATCTGATTATGTAACCTAACATTGTGTTTGATATTCCTAATTATTGGGAACATTCCATTAACCTGCAACTCCTCAATTTCAACATTTATTGATGTTTTAGGTTCCCCTCATTGATGGTCTACCTTTTTCTATATGCACATGTAGATTAATTCATGGATCTAGGTATAAATATTGTTGATAAAAATAAGCAAAAGTGGACAATTGTGAATTGGACTGAAATGGTCAGATGCAAAGAAAAGAATGAAGGTTTTTCCTACTATAATTTTGCTTTCATGTCAATAGTGTAGATAATTATAAATAACACATCTTCTCCAAGAGTTTTACCAGAGGATCAATGTTTGTTACATTTAATAAGGGACCTCACTCATTGGTGACTGGTATTTGTTTGAAGAACATGTAGAGATAAGGTTGTATGGTGCAAAACTCCCACCATATAGGCTTCCCACATTTGTGCCAATGACGATATTTGCATTACAATTCATAAGGAAAATTTTTCACGTGGATCAAGTCCACTTTGTCCCAACCAAAAAGGTGTTTTATTCAATATTCCAAAAACTATAGCCCCCTTCATTGTAAATAATAGGAAATATGTAGACGGGATTGAGAAGATGTTGTAGGAGGTGAAATTTCAACAATGGGAAATATGGAACTATGACCCACACCAAATAAATTCTAAAAGGATGCTAGAAATATTATGTACCTGATATATTAATGAATCAAGACTAGAAGTAGAAAAATTAGTAAATAATGGTACGATGGAGACACAACAAGGTGTGGATGTGGAAACCCCTTGCCCAGAGAAAAGGAATTGAAAATAAGTGTTGCAAATATCATGGAAATTGGTGGGGAAAGTTCCTAGACCAGCAAGAAAACGAAAATTAGGGAGGAGAAACATAACTTCCAAGATAATAGAGAGGCCTTCAAGCGAGGTTGCATTCTAGTTGCAATTGGGAGGAATAGCATGTGCACCCTCATCTCCAATACCTAATGAAGAGGATGGGTCTTCCTTGAATACTTTGAAGAAGATATTCCAACAAATTGAAGAGAAGAATACTAAGCTGAAAAGCAATGTTATGGCACAACTGGAAGCTGAATTAATCTCTAGCTATCAGACAAGGCTCCTCTCAGTCAAGGATCTTGAGAGGAACTAGTTCAAATTGTTTTTCACTCATCCAGTCCCCTAGTCCATTTATTTTGGTGTGGATTTTGGAACTTTCAATCTTTCTATCAACACGAACGATATCGCACTACCAAAAAAAAAAATCACAGTAAAACCAGAGAGTTTATTTACAATGATCTCAGTAATACCTCCTTAGCAGCATGTAAGGTAGAAGGACATCTGGGAAAAGTGATAAATCAACTTAAACTTGAAAAGAAAAATTCCATAGATCTTGGTACTCATAATGAATAGTATAATAAATTGATTATTATGCTTGGGGTAAATCTAGAAGATAAGACATCTATTCAAGCCTTAATTCAAAGTAAAGAATATGAGCTTCAATCTTTAAGGAGAAAGCTAAAATTTCGTACAACAAAACATGTACAAACTACAAAGTTAGCCTAGGTTGAAAAGGAAAAGGTTTTCTTTACAAATGAATTGTTGGAAATAAATCAATAAGTTGCATCCCTCAAGGAACAAAATGTAGATCTATTATAGAAGATAGAAAAACATGTTTGTACAATAGTGATACAACCTAATTCAGAGGACCGAACTGATAATTGTAGTATGGTTATGCCAGAGCTAAAAATACCAAAAAGAGAATTGAAGTAGATGCAGAAATATTTGGATGAATCTAAAGAGAAGTTGAAACACAAAGAGAGACAATTAAATATTGCAAGAGAGTCTAGAAATTATAATAATACCAAGTATCAGTCAGCATGTGATGAGGTCAAGGAATTGAAAGAAAATCTAAAAGGAAACATGACCTAGATCCAAGCAAGGGGAATTATATCGGGAGACATAATCCAGGAGATTAGAGTTGCTTGAGATCATATTCTTGTCATAGCTGAATAAAAAGGTATGATCAAAGCCTCTGAAGTTATTATTCACACAAATAAAGATCAAGTATAGGAAGGAGAGCAACTAGAAAAAAATATCATCAATTAATTAAATACCAAATCCTCCTAGGAACTTAGAGTAGTGGACATTGCAGGCATGAAAACTATGGTATTAGAGATAAATAAAATGGTTAAGAGAAACATGTATAGAAAGAAGAAATAAAGAAAGTTATAGGAAGTCAAAAAATCTATGACATATTTCTACTCCATTTTTGACAAAAGGATCAGAGAAGGGCTACCAACAAGTTGGGATCAACAAGGGAACCTTCTCTCTTGGGAATAGTATGAAAAGTTGCTAGTGGAAAAAAAATGACAAATTAACTCCTCGGATGAGAAAATTGCAGTATTAAATGGAGAAAAAATTGCCAACTACTTGCAAAGAGACTTTCAGTTGTTGTGGTTATGTTATAGCTCCAAATATCACCCTTGGTATTTGTGGTGCTTGGTTTATGGCCTAGGGCAACCCCTCCTTCCAGACTTGATCCAAATACTTTAAAAATAGTGTTTTACTCCCTGTACGCTACTTTTCCCTGTGATAAAATTGTGTAGATGTGGGTTATTCCATACCCAACCCACATATATGTGTTAAAACACTTAAAAGGATTAAATTTCCTTAACTATGGGTGGAGTTCATGGGTCTTACCTATTGATTACCTCCTAGTGCCTGTGGCCCAACTGTTCCCAACTGTTTCCCAACTAAAAAACTAATTTGGGAGAAGTATAAATAGACTTCAATGGGAAGGCCTTTAGGAGGAGAGAAGAGATAGAATAAATATACTCACATTATCCCCTGATCAAGTCTAAAGTATCCCTGTGCTTCAAGCACTTCCCTAAGTTTAGGAAACCCTTGTTCCTTGAGTGTTGATATTCTCCCACTTGCTTGCGATATCATGGTATTGGTTATGGAAGGAGGCTATTGAATATTGGGACGGGATGGCCCTGGAGGACGGTTCTGCTTGGAGCCGTAAGAAGGAGACTCAGATGAACTCTTTCCATGTTTATTATAGTTTTCTACGATAAAAAGAAACGATGTCTTGTTGCTGAGATCGACTTTGTTTATGCATCAAATGTTATTGTTATGGTTCATGTATGAATGATTATTTTGATGTATAACTAACCATTTACTTATATAATATAAAATTGATTTCATTAAAATGCTTTATCTATATGCTGCTATGTGTATTTGAATTGGTTGATTTGTAGATTCGAAGATCATCGGGAGTTGGAGAGGGTTTGAACTCTGGCTGGAACTACCCAAACGAAGGACATCCGGGTATGTTCATTATGACATAGTTTGTTTATTTAAGCATGTTTCCTGAGTTGTATGCTTGTTTCTTGCTGTAGATTACTCTTGCTATGTTGGGGCTCTGACCCAGAGCCCTAGGGGACTTATTCCCTTAATAGAATTCACAACTCCACTTGGGATAACAATCCTGTTATTCCTAGTTTGGGTTGTTCAATGTCAATCAGGGCTCAGTTCTTGGTTTGCTTGTTGTGACACTGTTGCCTACTCCTGTAAGAACTTAGACTTCAAGACTGATCTTTTTCATCAGGCCTCATTTTTTATTTCCCTTATAAAACTTAATGTATGCACCTTTGTCTATTTATAGAAGCATACACACGCTTGTTTCTATGAACTGAAACCATGTATATGTGAGTTTCTTTTTTCAGAACTGCATGTACATGCACCTATGTAGGGACACAATCGTGTATACCATTTTTTGCATGCTTTTTTCAAATCTTTCTACCTAGAAAGATTTGTTTTTTGATCTATGTGGTTTCTAAGTGGTCAGTTTCTATCTCTAGATTTTAATTATTCAGTGAGCTTACTATTTTGAATTCTCTCCTTCTTTGAAACGTTTTTGGCCTTTGTTTGCTTTTGAGTGAGTTTTATGATTTGTGTTTGAACACAGAAGACTTCTTATAGAGGTTCTTGATTATTCTGGTCTTCCAGAATAGAAGATTGTTTGCAATCTTTGTGTCAAACTTCATCTACTTGCTTTGCTTCCCGTCATTTTTGTGGCCATACACCTTTTCTTGCTTTTCGAAAGTTTCTTGTTGATGAATTTGAAAGTGTGTCTTTCCTGACTTCTTTGCCAGTTTCTCAAAACTCTTTTGCTGTGTTTGGATCATTTAGTGCAAGTTGAAACCCCTTTTTTGTTCAAGTTTTCATTCGTGTTGAATTGGTAAATTACAAAGTTTCCTTGCGCTTTGTTTTTAGTCTTTGAGTCTTTGGTGGAATTTTGAGTCCTTTTCAAAAGTTGTTTTCATTGCTTCTTGAAAAAGAAAAGTTCTCAAAAAACGTTGTTTTTCTTTCTTTTGCCAAGTTTGTTTTTGGTTTCTTTTGGTTTTTTGAAAATGATTTGTGATCAATTTGATTAGTCCTTCTTGTTTGGGGAAGATTTTGTATTCAAAATTCATATCCTTTTCAAATGCTTAAGTTGGCTTACTAAAAAGTTTTAAAAAATTGATTTCATCTCTTTTTAGAGTAATCTAGAATTTTTCATTATCATATACAGCTTGCATTAGGGTAGTTTTGCATTATTAAAGCATCAATAGTCTTTTAGTTTTTGTGAGTGTGAATTCTGCTCTAAGAAAAGAAAAGGAAAAATGTTTTTGCTTTATAGAAGTTTCTTAGAACTCAAGTAGAAGTTGCTTTTCATCGAAGAACAAACAAGTGCATTGCATATAAGTTAGTTTTTCATTAATTTCTTTTGCATCATACAAACACCATCGGTTTCTTTTCCATATTGTACCTTTTACTTAAAAGAACAACCACTTAAAATAAAGTGCTTAATAAAATAAACTAGAACTTTTTGTATTGTCAATCAGTGTACACCAACAAGATTTAGGCTTATTTAGGGCCTTGGATTAGACGATAGGAGAGTAAACTCTCCAAGGCCACTCTAAATTGTAAAACGCAGAAGTCTGATTAAAGAGTGAAATCCAATAGCGTTAGGGAAACTGGGAAAGCTCCGTGTTGGGAGTTAAGGACGAGGGTTTGTGAAGATAAGGATGAGAGATACCCCCTCTCTTAGTTGTCGAATCTTACCTCATGACTGTTCCACCCAGCTTTTGATACAAGTTGGTATCTTTAGTTACCTATCCTAGGGATCTAAACAGGTTGTTGCGGAGGGGAATCCCGTGGAACCTGAGGTTGACATTGCATCATGTTCAACGGTACTTCTGGAGGGCACCGTTGAGAAGCTTGGGGGCTTGCACCGACAAAGGCTATTGTCTGGAGGTCAGTGTAACTACCTCTGATACCTTCGCTAGTAGACTTGGGGTGTAATTGCCCCAGTCTATTTTTGGAAGGCCCTTATTATTTAACTTTTTTCTATTTTGGCGTCCGATCCTAATCACCCGAAGTGGAAATACTTGGAAATTGTTTGATTGCTCATTTCTTTAGGGACATTTTTAGTGTGTGCTCTATGCTCCTAGTCAGCCTAGCTTTCAATTTTCTTGAGTCTTTACGTAGATATTATAAAAATAATTCAAAGTGACTGACTAACCACCTCAACGGTCTTGTAGACTTCATGGGATTTCACTTGCAAGTCCATAGCCTTCTCCTAGAAGGTGTAGGAGTGATTCTGCCAGTGGTTTTCAACCAGTGGTAGCAGGCACATCGAAGATTGATCCTCCACTTGGGGGCATTAGTTCACAAGATAGACCTAGTACTACTACAAAGTTAGAGAGGAACACACCAGTTCTTTCTCGAGGACTCTTCTAGTCGGAAGATAGTATTGAAGTGGAAGAGCATTCAAAGTTGGTTGTGGCTCTGAATTCTCCTCTGCCTCCTGATCATCCAAACGTATTGTTATACATTGGGACTCCAACTCACAGGCCTTCAAGCCCAGGTCCACACACATCTATCCCTTTGATGACCACTCCTAGAAGCATGGCATCCACCACGAGTGTTGCGAGCATGCGGACTCCCATATCTGTGAAAGGGGGAGGAACTATTTCCATCCCTTCTAACACACCTAGCACATCCTTATTTGGGTCTACATCCATTCTGTCGATGAGTGGAATTTCTCAAGCCAATGCATCCATTTTTGGATTCTTCCCTTTTGGAATGCCCTCTCAAGGTATTCCTTTAGTTCCATTGAATGTACCATCAATCGCCTCCATGTCCATGATGAGTGGATCAGCTTCTTTTTAGGGTTTCCCATTTGGAAGTGGTCCTATACCACATTCCAATCCAACAGTAGGGTCTATGCCTTTTCCTTTCACAGGTCAAGGTAGTAATCCCTTCCAGAGTTGGACAAACCCTGCGATTAGTGGGATAGGAATTGGGAATGAATTTTTTGGCTAACAAGGGAATGTGTCGTATTCCTCGATTAATTCATTTCAAAGTTTTCCACCCTTAGCTAACGCGTGGAACCCTTACCAGGGGCTGTTAGCTGCTTACAATAATTCTTAAGGGGAAAACGTTAACGGTTACTGAGGTTTTCCAGCTGGAGTTGGTCAAACTCTAAATTTTACTGGACCACAAGGGTCACCTTTTGGTTCAATAGGTTCTACCAATTACTTCGGGAAACCTAGTGCCTTTCAAAATCCAAGTCATTCTTTTCATTCTTTTAGGAACCCCACCCCATCTGGGTGGAATCCCCAAGGTCCTCCATGACTTCCTTTTCTGGCCACGCTTAATCTGCCAGACTTGACTAAGTTTATGAATTATCCAATCAGATACAATCAAATTGGCCTCCAATCCCAACCAAAATTCCATCGGATATTCCAAAATTCGAAGGAAAGAGTGGTGAAGAACTAGGTGACCATGGAACCACATTCCATTTATGGTGCTCATCTAACTCCCTAATCGATGATTCGATCAGGTTGAGATTATTTCAGTGCACCTTAACTGGGAATGTGACTAAGTGGTATATAGAATTGTGAGGGGGCACCTTTACTTCTTTCGCTGATTTGGCTAACATTTTCTTAAACCATTTTTAGTTGCATGTTCATTACAAAGCCAAAACTAAGCTTCTGGCCAATTTTCATTAGGACACGGCTACTCACATTTCATATCATATCCAAGAATGGTGATAGAGAAAGAGGCTCATCAAAGCCAAAATTCCACCTAAATTCCATCTCTAATGGTTTTTAAAATCATAACAACCTGAGATCTCCAAGGATGTTTCTATGTCCAGTGTTTATTCAGAAGAGCGGGCTATCTTTCGCGCCCAGTAGTTAGAAATTATATATTCTCAGTCTGGGACTCTTCAGAAAATATTGCTTGATGCTCCTAGATCCACAGTTGATATATCCAAACCGAAGCCAAGCCCTCATGCTGATGATATAGTTGGATTGATTGATTCAATGTGGTGAACCTTTTGAACAAGTTGCAACAGTTGTCTCTACAAACTGCTTCTTCCAATCAGGCTGCACCGTCTATTCCTTTGCCTTCGCAACCTTCTTCCATAAACATTGTTTAGGCCTCTAACCCCAAAGGAAATCAAAATTCCAATGGGAAGAAGAAGGGATGAGGTAAAAAGAAGAATCAGGATGGGAAGGGTAATGCGAGCAAGCCCAGAAATGGTGCTGGTGAGGGTGGAAAAGAGTCTAAGAATAAAGTTAAATTTTCGTGCAAGTTACGCAATGGAGATCATTTGACTCATATTTGCCTGAAAATTCAAGATGCTCAGCACTTGTTAGTGCAGCAAGGGTCTTCTAGCTCCCAAACTATCTTAACCAACCATTTCCCCCAAGGGCAGTAGTTACTTTTTGGCGCAAACTCAAATCCTGGTACCTCTGTTGGGCACAACCAAGAAGGGGACAATTCCTCAAATGTTTTCATGATGCGTTCTAATGTCAATGTGGCTCACGGTCATGAGATTATGGTGAAGAAAAAACATCAAGGATAAATCTATTCCCGAAACTATGGATCCACTTCATATTGAGCGACCCTCTGTCGAGTCTATACCACAGATATTGAAAGGTTCCTCCAAGCATGTGACTATTAACCCTAATGCTAGGGCAGCCCAGAACTACTCCATTATAGAAGATCTGGCTCAAAGTCCTTGTGCTATGTCTACTTTAGAGGTACTCCAGTCATATCCTACTCAACAAAGTGCTTTGCTTTCAGCAGTTCGGGTAGTTGATTCAAACAATTCTTTAGTGCTCACTTTTGATATGCTCAATGTCAAAAAGAGACTTCCTCATCATATGGCTTTTCAAATAAAGTCTACTTACTGGAAACTAATATTTTTGGAATAGTTATAGTTGAGGGAGCATCCACATGCGTAATGTCTATGTCATGTTCAAAGGCCATTGGATCGCCTTCAGCTGTTCCTTCACCCACTCTCTTGACAACATTTGATGGACATTCTCACAGGCCACATGGGATTATCCCGGCTTTTCCTATATGTGTTGGATGAAAGGTCGTTAATGTTGAAGTAGAAATCTATGATGCCTACCTCAATTACAATCTCATCTTAGGACAGAATTGGAATTATGAAATGGATGTCGTAGTTTCGACTCTATTTCGCATCCTTTGTTTTCCTAATGAGGGAGAATTGTTAAAGTTTATCAATTGGATTATTCTCTAGTTGACCCTTGTGCAAATTCGAACTCTATTGTTCCATTAGTGGATAACCCTCGTCAACCTATCGAGAATCTAGGAGTTGGGATGTATTCTTCATTGATGGGTACATTTGATCTTTCCACTCCTATAGCTAGAATCAATGCCATTTCATCCTCCAAAGAGGCTTCATGAGAAGAGTTCTTGCGGACTCGTTATTTTTGGGACACTTGCACCTTGCCTTCGCCTACAACCACATTAGATGAAGGACAAGTTGGTAGAGTGGCATTCCTTATGTCTGCAGCAGAGCTTAGATATCAGTGTATCGTTAACTCTGTAAATGACCATCCTACTCCATTTTAGAGGAAGATTTAGATGGTGATGTGGCCCTAGCTTGGACCCTTAACTCTACTTCTGCTATGGATTTCTTAGATACAGTGTTAGCATCTAATGGTGCAATCTTAGAAGCAATGGTGGGTGTAGATCGACCATGGGAAGATTTATATCATCGTTCATATTTTATTTCTCCATTGGAGGAAGTCGAATCCAAGTTCTCCAATATGCTTACTAGTGATTTTTGTACGGCTTCAAACCCTTTTGCTCTAGGATACATACATAACGAAGGTAATATGTCAGTCATTCCAAAAACCGTACCAATAAAAATCTCTAGGAACCCTAATTTGATAGAAAATGTCTTCATCGGAGCCGAGTGTTCCCCTAAAGAGATTCAAATTTAAAATGACCTCTTCAAAGAGTTTAGAGATGTATTCTCTTGGTATTATGAAGAAATGCCTGGTATTGATCCATTGATCATTCAACATGAAATCAAGACGTAAGAAAACACTAAGATGACTTGTCAGAAGCTTCGGCTGGTCAATCCTAGGAAAGCAACAACTATTAAAGCTGAAGTAGAAAAGTTTCTCAAGGCAGATTTCATATATCTTGTTCCTCTAATGGATTGGGTCTTGAGTCCAGTCCCAGTTGATAAAAAACAAGGAATGATCCGAGTGTGCAATGACTTTAGGGATTTGAACAAATCTTGTCCAAAAGATAATTACCCCAGACCATTTATTGATCGGATAGTTGATGAATGTGCGGGTAATGAGATTTTGTTGTTCATGGATGGATTCTTCAATTATAATCAAATATCTATTCGTCCAGAATGCCAGCATAAGACAACTCTCATTTTTCCCTGGGATACCTTTGCATACAAAAAGATGCCTTTTGGTCTTAAAAATGCTAGAGCTACATTTCAGCAGGCCATGTCTTATGCTTTCCACAACATCAAGCATGTCATCGAAGCATACTTGGATGATTTCGCTGCTCATTCTTGAAAGAGAATCGATCATCCTAGTCACCTTCAGTTAGTTTTGGAGAGGTGTCGATTTTACAAGATCCAGTTGAATCCAAATAAGTGCACTTTCATGGTTACATTTAGTCGATTGGTAGGGTTCATTGTATCAACTGAAGGGATTCAAGTTGATCCCTTCAATGTTGAGGCAATAATTCAGTTGCCTCCCTCATCTTCCATCCGACAACTTTAAAGTCTTCAGAGGAAGGGAAATCTCTTGAGACGGTTTATAGAAAACTATGTTGAGATAACTAAAGGATTTATGCATTTGCTGAAGAAAGGAGTTCCATTTTTATGGGACGACTTTGCGCAAATGATCTTTTGATGCCTTGAAGCAAGCGTTAATCTCTGCCTTTCTTTTGAGTCCACCGGATTATGGTAGAGATTTCCTTTTATATCTTGCAGCCATGGAATGAACCATAGGTATGGTTCTGGTTTAGGAAGATGATGCTCTCGTGGAGCATGTGATTTACTACTTGAGTTGGGGCTTGATAGGTCCTAAACTACACTATTCTCTAGTTGAGAAATTGGCCTTGGCAGCTATCCATGTTGTCCAGTGGCTTTGCCATTATATTTTGCTATGCAAAACATTTGTCTTAGTGGCTGTCAATCCTTTCCAATTTTTCCTCAATAAGTGACTGATTGGGCGTAAATACAATCGATGGATTGTTATTCTACAAGAATTCGATCTCAAGTTCTTGTTAGCCAAGTCTAAGAAATCATTAGTTTTTGTGGAATTAATTTACAAGCTGCCTTGTGAAGAAGATATTGTTTATGAGGAAATATTCCCAGATGGACATCTATTCCTCATCTCTTCATAAGATCCCTAGTATGGAGATGTCATCATTTATATCCAGACTTTGAAGTTCCATCCTGGTTCCTCCAAGGATGAGCATCGAAAATTATGTCACCTGGCTAAGAACTATGTCACCATTGGTGATAAATTATATTGCCGAGGGGTTGATTCAATCCTTAGGTGTTGTTTAACTTTGGAGGAAGCAGAGTCTATAGTCAATTATTGCCACAATGGAGCTTGTGGTGGTCATCTATTTGGGCTTGCAATAGCCCAAAAAATCTTACGTGTCGGCTACATTTGGCCTTCACTTTTCAAAGATTGTATTGAAGTAGTCAAATGTTGCCACCCTTGTCAAGTCCATACTCAGAAGATGTGTGCAAATCCATCTCCTCTTCTCCCTGTTATCATTGTTTGTCCTTTTACAAAGTGGGTTATTGACTTTACTACTTGTAATCCACCTTCAGCAGTGAATCACGAGTGCATTATAGTGGTTGTAGACTACTTTATGAAGTGGGTTGAGGCCATGCCTACTTATAAAAATGATAGTGAGACAGCAACATTGTTCCTCTTCAATCAGATTATTTCACATTTTGGTATCCCGAGAGAGATTGTTACTGATCTTGGCAGTCATTTCCAGAACCAACTCATGACTGAATTGGCTCTTAAGTTGGGCTTCTAGCAAGAGAATTCATCTTCATATTATCTCAGGCCAATGGGCAAATTGAAGCCGTGAATAAGTCCCTCAACATGATCTTGCAAAGGACAATTGACAAAAATCACTCCAATTGGCATATCATGTTGTATCCAGCTCTTTGGGCGTACCGAACCTCAGTAAAGACTACCACCGGTTTTACACCTTTTCAGTTGGTTTATGGGTTGGAATATATCTTTCCGGTTGAGTGTGAAATTCCATCCCTTAAGCTAGTTGTCGAGCTCCTTCCAGAGACCTCTAGTCTCGAAGAGCGCCTCATTCATTTGGAACATCTCAATGAGCAATGTCGAGATCTTACCATAATCAATGAGGCTTATAAGAAAGGGGTTGAAACTTGTTGGAAATAATACTGAGATGGGGGGGGGGGGGTGAATCAGTATTAGTCAAGTCAATAATCCTTTTCTTTTCTTACTCAAATTCATATGCACTACTTCAATGAACGCAACTCGCGTGTGTATGCAATTGTGTTTAAGGAAACAAGCATATATCCAGCAAACTAATGATTCTGTTAATTCATCATATTTTGATCTTTAATATGTGTATCAGTGCTTTATTAAAAATTCAACAGTAACCATGTGCAGTTAATAACAGAAAGAACCATCACGCATGAACAGCAAGATGTAAGGTGGAAACCCAATGTGGGTAAAAACAACCTGCTGTTGTCATCTCTATCTTCTTTTAATTATAAGAAAATCTATTTACAATATTGAACTGGTGCAAACTTATACTAGTACGCAAGCTTCTACCTATAGAAGGCTACCACCTTCTCTCATTCTCCAGCTTCTACTGGAAGAGAGCTACAAACCCCCTTGCTCTTGTACTGGCCAATATATTTACCAGTACGTAGGTGTCGGCCAGCTGAAGGCTACAAATTTCCTACTTCCTCCAGGGACCACGTTTCATAAATTTCATACTGGATACTCCTAGAACACAACATCAAAATCTAAAGGCCACGTTTCATCCAATTTTCATACTGGACCCATCAACAACATTGAAGCACAAATCAATCACTTACTGCAATACAACCATCAACTACACCTGCATCATCAATCTCTAGAACACTGCATCATCATTCAGAATCTACTGTAACCTCAAAACCAAACTTTAGATTGTATATGCTATTTGGCAGAATCCAACCTATGTGTATACACAACTTCCCTGAAGCAAACCAGCATGTAGATCTGCAAACACTTTGATGCACTTCTAGACTTCAGACATAATTACACATTGAGGATAAAACATGTGTTGGTGATCAGATCTAGCCCATCCATTATCATATCACACAATGATAAGTCATTATGATCGTGATTTATCATTAGATTTCATCCATCAACACTGAAGCTAATCTCAATCAACTAATCTGAATATACAAAATACTGTCACCAGAAAAACAATCACCAGAACATAATGAAAAACCCAGATCTGTACATCAATAGCTAGAACCAAACACAACTTCAAAAATCATGGTTCACAAAGTATACGCTACTTCGATGTGTTAAACCTTCCTGTATAAGCACTTTTACCAAGGTCAACCAGCGTATACATCTATAAATATTCATTCATAATTTTGTAACCATTCCAAACTTCAATTATAACCAGATCATAATATTTACATATCAACACATGCATCACTATACAGATCTAGAATAAACATGACCAAACAATATAAATATGATTCATTCCAAGCCTTAAGATATCGATCCATCATTAGATCTTATCCTCCATCAACCACTAAGGTTCATCCTTGGTTTAGATCCAGCTATGCACTATAACCCAATAACCTGTATTCTAGATCTTGCTCTTCGTTAGATAATCAATACTTGAGTGCCTTTGCCTAATGATCTCCTCCTCCTTTTATAGTCTTAGGCCTTACTCAATACCATGGTCCAAAACCACTTAGAATCAATACCTTTGTCCAAATACCTGGGGTCAACACTTTGGACATGATACCTTGGACCAATACCATGGGTCATAATACTGTTGGATACCTATACCAATAGGTTTCATATTTCATGATTGGCAAATTCAAATGCCAAATATGCTCTACTTTGCTGCTACAAAGGTTCCATATTTGCAAGAAAAGACAAGGTGTATACATGCCTTCATGCCCATTAAAGTTCTGATGGATGACCCAACAGTCAAATCTGGATCATGCCATGTTTTCAATTTATGTTGTAGAATAGAGAAAGAAATCTGTCCAAACTGTTTAATCTTGGCAGATCAGTAGTTAGGCAGAGAAACTAAGGTTCCCAACTGCTTAATCTGGGGCCTTGGAAGAAATAAGGATAGTGCTAGATAGGAAATGAAAGCAAAAATCCAATGGAAAAGAAAAGGCACACAAGGGGTTTGCAAGTCCAAGTGCACCCTCCAAGAAGAAATAAAAAATGCTAGGCAAAATAGTTGGGTAGGTAGATGGGGTTGCAGAAGTGGTGTTCCTTCCAAGATCAACTTTGCTAACCAAGTACAGGCAAAGCAACACAGTGGAGCATGACTAACTTCCCTGTTCCCCTTTTGTATACCACTCATTACTAACACCCCTTCACAAGTTGTGTACATAAGAGAGACTCAAGGCTTTATAGTGGTTCTTATGGCCTTTAAAAGCCACATTTCTTGTGCAAAAATCTTTTCATTTTGATCTACTCTTTACACTAAGTTGTTTTCAAGAAAACTTAGTAGTATTGGTCCTCATTCACATTTTCCCCCATATTAACCTCTAACTCTATTATCTAGCTCCCTATGCTTCACTTCCCCTATTATTATAGCACCATGGTGTATAAACCCTAAACAATGTGTAAATATCCCCTCCTTGGCATTATAGTCATAAGTTTCACTACTAGGGCATTGGATTAACATCTGGTTAAGCTCAAGAACCTAAGTCTAACCCCTTTTCTCCACCAGAACCTATCTACTTAGCCAACTCTCCATTTTTGCCTAAAGACCCTTGAAGAAAACCCTTTTGAGCACCCTTATACCACTAAAAGGCAAAAAATTTGATGAAACCTACCTTCCCCACCTTATCCTAAGGTCGGGAGCCAATATGCGCCTTTTTTCATATAGATCCATCAAAACCCGCCTATCCTAAGTTTTTCCCTTCATGTGCCATATGCGAAAATTTCACGAAAAAACCTTTGCTTCTCGCCTTTTCCTAATGTCGTCGGGTATATGATTTTATCAAAGAAAATCATTGAAAACTATGGAAATCTGTTAAAATACCCGAAGGGCCCCGCCAAGCACAGTTACCAACAAAAATGATTATTTTAAGCCGCTCGTTGACTTTATCCGCCGTGCATCTTGCTGGCCCGATATCCATCCGATCGTGGACTTTCCAGATCTACGGCCAACTGGAATTTCGGAGGGACCTGACGCCTGACAGATAACCAACATTGACTTTATTTTCCGTGCATATTCCCTGCCTGACAGCCGTCAGATCTTGCACTTGAAATCCAACGGTCCTCGTGGATTTCGGAAGGGCCCCGATGTCCTTAGATATCGTCCGATATCTGTCAGACGATGATGTCACGCGGGGCCACGCGTCACTCCCATACTCCGTCGGAGCCCCCTCTGACAGATTCCTTGCCGTGCAAAAGGGGGCCCGATATGACGACACCTATCCGCCTGCGTCACCAGCTTGTTATCGCCTACGTCAGCGCCACGAACGCGCGCCTTGTCCTCCATTCGTCCACCTGGCTGCCACCTCACCGCCCCCGTGGACCGGGCTTAGGCCACCACGTCACCTGATGACATCCTGCTGACGTCATCTGACCCGGACCCACTTGCTGATGTCATGCTGACGTCATTTAAAAAGCGCGCCAATAAGCCAAAAAAGCCATATTTTGACGATTTTACGTGTCTTTTATCACTTTTTGTAAAAAACACCTCTGCTCTCTCTGCATGCACATTACGGTGAACAATTCGCCAACCAACTCCAGACCATCCACAGAAGTACAGAGCGCGCACCCAACTGCTGTTTCGTCCTAAGCAATTTGTTAAACAGGTATTTTCCCTTGAACCTCCCTACAACCTGGTTATTTCTCTGTAAATTGTAAAAAAAAAAAAACACCCGAACACGGCGGAAGCCTAAGAATTCACCACAAAACCAAACATATCCAGCTCCCCCTTGAAGAATTAACGGCCAAATTTCACTGGCAGAGCCATTTCGCACTAAAATTTTAGTGAAAACCCTTCTCTGTTCATGCAGTCGTGAACCACAGCCCATAACCTGCTCCTAATTATCAAAAAGAGGTCCGCTGAACACGGTGAACAGCCTTTGCAGAGAGCCAAACAGTATTTCAATTGCTGTGAACCTGTCCTAAAACCCTGCATTCCTCTGAATCCTTCTTTCTCAGATAGCACGTTCATCAGTTGTCAAAAAGCATTCAGGCAGACATGGACACTCCCTCGGCATCAGTAGCCCTCAATGTTACTCCCCTGAATGTCCCCCAGAGAGAGCTGGAGTGGCAAGATTTGGCAGACCTAGATTACCAAATCTCAGAGGACAGCCCATCCGAATGCAAGTTCCACATTCATCTGTTAAATGAGCTCAGATCTAAGCACAAAGATGGAACAGATATTCTAGGCATTTGGGAGTCCTCCCTCCCAATCTTCAAGCTGCCTCAGGTCAACCAGTTCCCTGACCTGATTCATTTATGTGCTGTCTGCTATGACCCCATGCAGAGGGCTGTGCTCAACCCTGAAGGTGCAGTAGTGTTTTACACAACCCCTGAGGCCATCAGTGAAATGCTCCAGTTCAAAACCCAGAAGAAGTTGGTTCCTTTGTCCCTGCTAGACCTGATCAACCAAGGAGCTAAGATACTGACAGAAGCACAGATCCTAAAGCTGAATCAGTTATTTATCACAAACTCTGACACAGTGCTGCATCCTCCCATTTTTTATGGCTACCTAAACCAACTGGGTCTGAACCTGGCATACATGATAAGCTCAGTTTTGGGATACAAATCACTGGAGTTTATTGAGGAAACTATATTAGTGATGATGACAATGTTTCCCCCCGGCAAGACCCCCATTTGTTATGATTATGCTACATACATCTCAGACAAGATACATGAGCAATTTCTACACTTGTCCAGAGAGAAGGTGTTCAGATACACCTCATACATTTATCATCTCATTCTGTACCACCAACATGAGAAGTTCTCCTTTGAGATCAAGAGAACTGATGCAGCAGGCAACCCAAGGTCAGTAGTATACTGGACCTCAGTCTTCCACATCCTCACATACTCTCCATACACGTATTCTAAGTTCGTAGACCTATTCATCCATCCAGCTATGTCTCTCTTTTTAACCTCACCCCCTCCAAGACTAGCTGATGAGATGCAGAGGATTCTGCAGCTATCCAGTGCCTACAGCATAGGGGATTGGTACTTTTACCAACACTTCACTGTTATCAGAATACATGGGTGTGAGTTGCGCCCATACAAATTGCCCAGGTATGTGCCTATGAGACTGTTTGCCTTGGAATATTTCAGGCAATTTGGCAATGCCGATCAGGTGCACTTTGCAGGAAGGGGCAAAAAGGCACAGCTCAAAGTAAGAAACCAACTTGGGCACTTCGTCCTAAACAAAAGAGAAGGATGGAAAGAGGCAGATAGGATGCTAGAAGGCCTTGGCCTAAAACAAAGCTTCCTTTGGAAGCCCTATGACCCTAACAACTTCATATCCTTAAAAAGGCAGAAATGCAAACTCTCTGGCTATGAGCATGTGAGCTTGCTCAACATCCAAAGACATGCCAACCAACCAAAGTGGAGAAGAAACACACTGGAAGAGCCAGTTACCTAAGAAGAACTAGTTGAAAGAGCTAGAAGGCATTTGTTAAAAATGGCTGACTTAGAATGTCCTTCTCAGGTACTTACTCTGCCAAAGCCTCTCACAGGAGCAGCTGCTTCATCTTCTGCAACACAGCAAGAGGCAGTTTAAACCACAGACCAAGGGCAGAGCAAGGGAAAGGAAAAGGTCATGGAAGAACCACACGGCCAACAGGGTCAACAACAGCAGCCCCAACAGGAACAACAACAAGGAGACCAACAGGGTCAGAAAAAGAAAACAGGAGAGGCCCAGATGGCTACCCAAGAACAAACAACACCAGTGGCACCTCCGAGGCAGGATTCTAGGGTTGATTCCTCCGTCCTCCAAACCCCTCAAAGGGAGGACGTTAGCAGAAAAAGAGAAAGGGAGACTCCCCTCACTGAATCACCAGAGAAGAGACAAAGATTGAATCCCTTCTCAGAAGAGGAAATACCAAGCATGGAAGCTTCTGCCAGCTCCTTGCAACAGGAGCAAGATAGGGCAGCAATAGGAGAAGTGAGCTCCTCAGGGCAGCAGTAGGGAACAGGTGCAAGCATAAAACAGTAGTTCAAAGATGCCAAAAGAAGGAGTGAGCCAATAAAGATTCGGCTCTACAATCACCTGCTAAACATGGCTCTTGCAAACCAACAAAGGCTCATGTCTGCATTTGATGTGCAGGAGGGGAAGATGACAATGAGCCACTTCACTCTAACAGTGCAGCAACCTCAAACAGCTGCAGACTACATCAGGACCAATCTGGAGGTCCTGTCAAAAGACATCCACCCAATGGATCAGATTGAGCTCCACAAACAGACGGGTGAGATGGTCTATGCCACCTTGGCTGATAAGACATTGGTCAACTACAGGCTGCAAAATAGCCTGAACAATACTGCAGCACAGCTTGAGATGGAAAAGGCTTCCTCTCAAGCTAAAGATATCAGGATCAAAGCCTTAGAGGAAATAATAATAGAGTTTGGGCATGACCCCAATGATGTTAAGGCTGTGCAACAAGTCCTTAAGCTGAGGGATGCTGATATGGCAGTAATAAAGAAGAAATTGAAAATCCCACCAACTCTCCACCCACAAACGGATGAGGTTGCCCAGCAGAGGCAAGAAAAGGATGCAGCTTCCTTACTAATGACATTATACAAGGAGCTCATCCAAACACAAGAAAAGCTGCAGGAATCAGAAGCCACATTAGAAGCAGCATTGCAGCAGAAGGTGGCAGGGCAAACCACACAGCCACCTCCAGAAACAATAAACCTTGAGGAAACCCCTCAAGACACTGTCCCTCCCAGCCAACAAGTGCAGCAAGAAGCTCCAGATACCACAGCACCAACCACCTCAGCACCAACAACACAGCAGGTTGAAAGCCTGGACATGCAGAAGCTGAGGAAAGAAATACAGGTACTAGAGTCCCAGATGTCTGAGCTAAGCCAAGCTCAGGACAGTCTGGCAAAAATAAATGAAAAATATGATAAATCAAAACAAAATGTGGAAGAAAGGGAAAGGGAGGTAAAGGCCCTTAAGAAGAGAATTGTTGAGCTAGAAAAAGAGCTCACATTGGATAAAGTCACAGTAGAGCTTAAAAGGGTCATCTGGACCACCATTGGCCAGTCAATAAAAAACCAATGGGAATATATTGAGGCCATATATGAGCAAGTGGCACTCATTGGAAGAGCACGAAAAGAAATGCAGAGGGCAAGGGTATCTCTAGGCAACATGCCTGAGATCGCCCCTAAGATGATAGAAGTGTTGAACTACAGAACAAGTTCCCAGCCGGTAAGAATGGGGATTGGAAACAGGACTGAGACTATCTCCCTAATCAGAAGAGTCCTGACAATGAGAAACCTGATTCAGACCTTGGACAGAAGAATCCAGGATATGCAAGCTGATATCAATAAATTTCAGAACAGGTTTATGGCCTTGCAGGACAGGGGGCTCCCCAGCCTATTGGATCCTTCAGGAAAATTACTCTCCCAAGAGAAATATGTCAAGAGAGTAAGCAATTTTGTAGCAACACAGATTGCAGAGGCACCTGGTACATCTTCAGAAGAAGGCCCAGTAACAGGGCAAATTCTTTTTGATAGAGTAGATAATTTATTTTTTATTAGAAATGAAATTGCACATTTATTTGATGAGCCCCCTCACTTTTATAAGTATACAGAGGCTGATGAGACCATGGGGTCAATTTTGAAACATCAGTTGCCTTCATCAGATACATGGGAGGAATTGATACGATTACTGTTGAACCAAAGTCAGTAATCGCGGTTTTTTCTTCAAACAAACAGTTTAAATCTCATACACAGCAGGACAAAGACACATCAGCAGGTATGAAGACAGAGGCTGAGCCAACTCAGCACAGGTACTCGGCCACAACAGCAGCATCGGCAGTCACAGGTGATGGGGCCGAGAAGACACAGGAAGTTACAGCTGCACAGACACGTCACTCAGCAGTTATGTTAAAGCCGCTCAACCGACTCCGTGAGCCCCAAAGGTCAAAATTACTCTGACAGGAGTTAAGAGCCTTTATAACTCATTTAAGATTGTAATAACTTCTCATCTGTAAGCCCTGTACGAGTGCAAGAAGATATTTTCCCTCTCAGATGACTCAATGCCTTAGATATTTTGTAATAGACTTCTATATATATCCCCTCACATTTGTTAGCAGAGGTTGGACTCCGGATGTAAGAAATCTCTTGATATCTATTCTGTTACTCTTCTATTGTAAATCTTCAGACAACTAATACAAAGGATGATGGGATTTCCCAAAGCATTGCGTCTCTTGATGTCTTGCTGGTGTAGGGCTGAAAGTTGCAGGATTCTTGTGTATTCCATGGCTCAATAAGTTTTCTTGTTACTCTCTGTCATATATATGTTTGTTATACTTTCATATATCTTTCATGTTTTCCATGTACTGAATATCTAAATAGCAAGGAAAAAGAATAGTCTCGGGACTTAATCATTGATTACCCTGAGCTCAATCTAAGCTATTTCAAATGTTTTCTTTAGTTATGGTAACGAAAGAGTAATTCTTAAATGCTAGCTTTCACACTATATCATCACAGTAATCTATTGTTTCAGGAATTCAAGTAATTTCTCCTAAGTAATAGACCTCTTTCCCACTTCCCAGCTCAGTGAAGAATTCTTAAATGCTCTTTGCTAGTTGTTTCTCATTTCACCCTCACAATTTACATTTTGTTTTATGAAATACATACAGGCCCTGTAATTCTAGCTGCACTTAAGCCAGGATCTCAAGGAAACAACAGCTACAGACCCCATTGCCCAATGGATTAGTTTTACATGTAGAGAACACTCTAAAACTATCAAAATCATCCTCCCAACCAAACATAAAAAACAATCTAACATTCACTTCATAACTAGCCTAAAAACTCCACTAAAACAGTGACAAACCTTACAGAGAGAGCCCTCTCTGATTACAGCTGGGCTAGAAGCTGTAGTCCAAAGATTGGTTAGTAGTTACCCCGGCCGTATTCCCTTGGGAGTCATAGGGAACAACCTAGGTGTTAACATAAATGGCGACTTCGCTGGGGACCTTCAAAAGCTAGAGATGACTGTATATCTACCAGGAACTACACTCAGAATCTGAACATCAGTTAAGAAACCTTCAAACTACTCCTATACAAACATTTGCAACCTTAAGGTAGAGCTGACTTAGATATCCTTTATACCCAATACAGATACACAGAGTCTTTCAAACTCCTGTCCAGTCCTTACTATACAAATCTTTCAAAAACTTAAAAAAGACTAGCTCAGAAGCTGGCTCCCAAGAAGAATCTTCGGTACACTAGGGCTAATCCTGACCCCAACCCTCCTACTGTCTTCAAAAATCCTAATACAATCCCAAAACTAATCAGGAATCAGCAAAAACAAGACAACCTTGCTGACCTTAGTCCAGAGACAGTTCACCCTAACCCCATACACATTCCCTTGACTAGCACTCCAAATCCCTCTATACCTGTTACCCCTGTAGTACCCACTGTTCCTTTCATCCCAGTTGCCCTTATCAACCCCCAACATCTTGTGAATATGGCTATGAGGTATGCACCTCTGCAACTACCTGCCAATCCTGTGGCCTTACCTCAAGATTACCAGGCCAAAATCTCATATTTTGACTCCACTGGCCCCTATTCAGCCATTCAGCATGCCAAGAGAATGCAAGATCATTTTGAAAATTATGAGATAGATGATGACACTGTGAGGATGAAAATATTTGTCCAAAGCTTAACAGGGGATGTGCGAACCTGGTTCAGATCACTTCCTGCAAACACCATCAATACCCCTGATGAGATTTACCAATCCTTCACAAACAGATGGGAGAAAAAGAAGGATCCTCTACATATACTTGGTGAATATGACATGATTAAAAGAGGTCCTCAAAAGACAGTTTTGGAATACTGTGCTAGGTTTAATAATGTATATAATGCAATACCTCAAAACCTGAGACCTCCCCCTGACTTGGCCTTATATAAATTTCCAGATGGATTTGACCCGGACATGGCTTACC
>APFE031203789.1:93164-110046 GCA_000404065.3 Pinus taeda | reverse complement strand
GCAGCAGTAGAAAGGATTGGGCAGATCGCCTGGTTGAGGCCACTTGGGCCTACAACACCACTTGGAAGACCACAACCAGTTTCACACCTTATGAGCTAGTCTATGGGAAGAGAGCTTTGCTGTCAATCGAGTTCGAGTACAACACATTGAGGATGGCAGCTTAGCTAGTCCTAGATCTCAACCATGCTAAACGAGAAAGGTTATTGCAGCTGAATGAGTTAGATGAACACCGAATGCATGCCCTCCTCCACTCAGAAGTGATTGAACTTTAGAGGAAGATATGGCATGACCAACACCTTAATGACAAACAATTCCAGCTGGGAGATTGGGCACTGCTGTATGATTCTAGACATAAGGATTTCAAAGGAAAGCTCAGGACAAGATGGATAGGACCATATGCAGTGGAAAAGTGCAATGACAATGGTTCCGTCCTTATCTGGACCATTGATGAAGAAGCCATCCCCATGCTCGTCAATGGGCATCAACTAAAGATCTACAGGAAACCTCTTTTGAGGCAAGAGTTCATTGAAACTGTGGAAAAATCAGTGCTGGTAATAGAGAAGGGTTCTGCCTCTGTTTTGTCCACACCCTGAGCATCATCATATAAAAAAAAAAGAAAATACAATAAAAAGGATCCTTGGGTGAAAACCTCTCTAAGGTGCCCAAGGCAGATGGTAGGGGTGAAAACCTCAATAAGGCACCCCTGCTGTCTCTCTGAAAAAAGAATTTGAATAAAAAGACCCTTGGGCAACAACCGCTCTGAGGCACCCAAGGCAGATATTCGGGGTGAAAACCTCATTGAGGCGCCCCTGCCATCTCTTTAAAAATGAAAAAAAGAAAAAAAAAAGGAAGAAACAGAGAAAAAACAAGTTTAATCCCTGGAAATTGTTGCAGGTTGCAAGAACACAATGCAAAAAGGAGGCCTCCCAACACAAGGACAGGGTTCCCTACCAAGTTACCAGGCATCCTCACTTACACTCCCTCCATGAACACTCATTTTTTTCAAGGTTCGGGCACAATCTGGTCGTGGTTCAACCTTCGACAGGAAGCTACAGGACTTTCTACAGGAAGTTCTGTATTTCTACAGGAAACATCCTGTAGAGCCTTTAGGCAGGCCAGAATCGATTATGGAGAGGGATTTGAAGCTTGAAGTCTGTTGAGGAGGCATGCAATCACTCTTTTCTTCCATCCTCCACTTGTTTCATCTCCTTCCACCACCATTGCCACCATCTGGTTGAATATACCTGCACAGTCATACCAGAATCCTATTTTCTCCGATTAGAATTTGTTTTCTTCAAGTGAAAAATAAAGCATGCAGAGGTTCGCACACTTTACCTGTCAAGGCACCCTCAGGACCCTTCATCCAGGAACACAAATTTGTTTGTTTTAGCATGCACCCCAGGAGGAGAAACGACTACAGGATATCCTACAGGAATCTTGTAGCAGCTGATCCGGCTGGAGCACATACCATGGAGACACCAGCAGCTCACATCAAACAAAGCCAGTGCATGCAACATTCACCACTAGAGAGTCGGATCTCGAGGTATTGTATCCAGCATCAGCCAATGGAAGAGGAGCTCCAATGCCCGTGCACGAAGCAGCAGCAAGAAAGTCCAGCATTCCTTGTCCCGAAGCCTGCAAAACACGTCCACGGCCGCACAGGTAAGTGCCTAACCTTATTCGTCGAATTGCATGAACTATACTCTAAAATTTGAATGACTATGAGAATGGGCGGATTGAACAAGTTTGGTGGCCATTCAACTGGCCACCCACAGCCAGTCAGATGGTCTCGTAGGATCCGAATAAGCTTGGCTATGCCAAAAAGATGGGAAGTTGACATGTGGGAAGTGTCCAGTCAGGGAGAATCAGCAGTATGACAGAAATGGTGGCGATGAATGCAGAGGGAAGGATTTGGCAGTCAGAGACAAGACAAGGAATGATGGCTGTGACGTCGGCCAATGGATCGGTCGGGACAGCTCACCCCCACACCATGAATTCCGCAGCAATTCAAAATTGGTCGGTCGAATAACTCATTGTAAACTGCTACCATTCGCACTTGCAACCATTTTGCAGTGGAGTACGCGTCCTCCTCCTCTGAAAGTTGTTAGCCCACATTTATCGGTCTGTTCCAATGTCCTTTCGCAGCTCAGACTCGTCCAGAACCACCGTAACGTCCTCCAGGAGCCGGGAAAGCTTTCTACAGGAAGGTGCGCTACAGGAAACCCGGCATTACGAAGGAACTTGGACTGTTCACGTCGAGGGTGGCAATTCTCAGAGAGGTAGGCCTGAACATACCTTTCCCATGCAAAATAGTTCAAAAGGTGGTGAATTCGATGTACTAGGGGTAGAGAAAATTTTAAAAGCAAGTCTGTCTGTGAATCCAAGAGCAGTTTACTTCTCGTTGCATGAAATTGTCTTCGGGGTTTGCGTCCAAGATTTTCTCCACGAAGTCTTGAGTTAAATTCCTCCTGTAGAGAAGTGTGACACTGTCAAGGCTAACCGATGGAAAAACTGTGAATTTTATATGATTGTGTGTATGTTGGAAACATAGCTTTGCACTCTGTTTAGAGAAATCCTGAGTCATCCTTCTGCATACGAGCAGTCAAGTTTCAAAACAGAGGAATTGATATGAAGAGACCTGCAGATACTGTTTTTAACACTCTGAGAAGGAAACACACCTAGAATTACCTGTCTACTCAAAGTGCAAGCAAAAATAGAGTCTTTTTCATCATGTTGGGAGGGTTTATCAGAAAAGAACCCTCGGGCTCCAAGAAATTATGGGAAACCCCTGAGGTGGTGGACTTATTTTCCCGTGCACACTGGATGAAATTCTGTGACAAGCTTCAAGGTCACGATGATGAAATTACAGAAGAATTCCTAAGGTCCCTAAAGCCGAAATCAAAGACACTTGCCACTTTCAACTTCAGAGGGTTGGCCCTCAGACTCACCCCACAACTCATTAGCAGAAGCATTGATCTACCGATGGGGGTACCCTGGGATAAGGAGGAGAGAAAATTGGGCCAAAAGGCTAAAAAGGAGTTCTTCTTGCCAGAGGAACAATTTTCAGAGGACAAGAATGGGGTCCGAAGAACTAGCCTACAACCATTCTGGAGTGAATTCAGCCTCCAAATTATGAAGTATATTACGTGTGAGGGGCGGTTCAGCATCGTATATGGTTATCATTTCCGGTTGCTAACAAAACTCAAGCACCAAATGGACCTACCCTCAGAACAAAAATTGAGCATTCCCTACTTCCTCCTGCAATCCTGGATTGAGTGTGCCACAAAGCTGAGGGAGGGGACACCAGACCAGCTATCCCATCATGGGCTTATCAAGCTCCTCGTGGAAGATGCACTCCATACTTACACTGTCCCTCTCTCCTGGGAAATTTTTTGAAATATGTCTAAGGATGATGACATCCAAATTTTGGTCGAGGAGCTCACTTCCTCCAGCAGCGAGGAGAAGGAGCACACTAAGGCAGAAAAGAAATCTAAAGGACAAGAAACCCCGGGAAAACCACCAAAGAAAGAATAGAAAGAAATACAAGAAAAAGGCCAAGCTACCGAGGCAAAAACAGTGGGTGGTAAAATAACACAAACACCCAGGGAGAAAAGACTACAGAGCAGGGCAGAAAGGATTGAGCAAGTCCAAGCAAGTGAAGGCATGCCTAAGGCAGCCTCAACCAAGCTAAAGGAGAAAGCACCCTCAGCCAAGCAGGCTAAAACAGTGCCAGCTGGTTCTATAGGAAGCCAAAAGGCCATTTCTACAAGAAGTCCAAAAACTGCTTCTACAGGAAGCCAGAAAACGGCCACTACAAGCCTTTCTACAGGAAGTCTGAAGAAAGGGCAGCAGAAGGAGAAATTGGTTGAGATTCTAGCTAGGGAGGCAGCAGTTGTGTTGGCCACCCTAAGCACATCTCCCAAGCAGAAGGAAAAGCGAAAGAGGGAGACTCCCCTGTATTTTAAGGCAAGGAGGAGTGTGAGGATTAAGACTGGCAAACCCCAACCTCCATCAAAAGAGCCAATCACAATTGTAGATACCCCTACCACACCAAAGGAGAGGTCCCCCTCCAAGGCATCCATCACTTATGAGTGGGGGAGCCCGAAGACATCCACATTGAACGAAAGGATGGAGAAATTGAACTCGGAAGCCTCTCTACAGGATGCCGAGGTTGTTCTACAGGAAACTTTGGCTAGGCTGAAAGAGACTAAACAGATGGAGGAAAGAGCAGCCAAGTCATCACAGGAGGAGGAGAAGACCGATACCAATACGGAACCAAGCTCCCAGCCCAGCTTGGGCTCTTATTATAACTTCTTAGAGGCTGGCAAAATCATTCCTAAAAAATTCACAATGCCACCTTTTCTAGCACTAGAGGAAGAAAGAGTATGGACCCACACTTGGATGAAGATCACTAAATCCAAGGGGGTGGCAGATATAGGCCCTCTAGAGGAGAAGCTCAAGGAGACCCAAAGAGAGTTAGCAAGGGTACGGCATGTGGAAAGCTCCGAACAGGCCAAGTTACGAGAAGAGAACGAGCTGCTTAGACAGCAACTACACCTACAAGGACAGAGGAAAGAAGAGGACACAGCAGCCAAGGACACCACAGAAGAGCCTCAAGGAAAAGAAAGAATGCAAGCTGATCTTGAGGCACTAAATCGGAAACTACAGGAAAGGGAATTGCAAGCATGCCTAGGGATACAATCTCTAAAACAGCAGATGCAAGAAAAGGAGGCACAACTGGCCTGCATGGCCAGTTGGGCAATGGAAGCTCTGTAATGTAGGCAGCCGGCCAAATCCTATGGCCTATACCTCAGGGATCAGTGGCTACAATTTGAAATCAACACGTTGGCACAAAGGGGTATCTCCCAAATCCAAAACCCCCAGCAGTTCATGGATTTATGTAACAACAGTTCATCAGAAGACAAGGCCAAGCTATCAAAGTTCTACCTTCATAATTTGGCCCTTCCAAACATAACCTCGTGGGACCCCAACATAGCAGTAGGGGACATGTAGCTGATGGCAATTACCTCATGGTTAAACCACGAAGAAAAGAGAGCGACAGAGGTCAGAAATGTCATGGACCGAGAGCTACAGGAACCACTACTGATTAGAGCAGAGCTAGGGGACCCCACAGCATTGATATCTGCCCACCAGCACCTAGCAACCATCTCTCAGGCTCTGTTAGAGTACATGGATCGGTAGGCTCAGGCCATAGCACACTTTGAGGATATGGAGTGACTATTGGGGGACAATTGTGTTCATGCTTGCACCCGTAGGTGGAACACATTGTCCCACAACCTCAAAATCAGGGAATATCACACTCCAACTAGAATGAGGGAGGCCTTGGCACGAGTGCCTCTCTATAAAACGTCTATGCAGAACCTCCAGGCCAGCTGGATAGGCCTCAAGTTAAGTCCACCTTTGCTTTTGGGATTGTTAGAAGGAGGCACAGAAGAAGAAGAGCATAAATAGTGGGAAGAGGTGGAAAGGAAGGCCAGATTCCATGACAATGAAGAGGATACTACTTCAAAAGCCTGGGATGTGTGGGAGGCGATCAAAGCAATTAAAGACGAGGAGCTGGACTAGTTGCTCAGAGAATGAGCAACCCTTTTAGCAGGGAGGTGATGATGAGCCCCAAACTGGGTAACTTATTGGGCTCATTTTGCCTTATTATCCTTGTTCAGTCCTTGTTCAATCCTTCATTTTTCATAGCTTATGCATTATTTTTTAGTATGTTTATGTCATTTGTATGAATAAGGGTGGTCACTCTTCCTAGGTGGATAACACATGCTTATTTTAGGTTTTTTTGACACATGTTGGAGCAAAATCGAGCAATCATGGGCTAGAAGATAGCCAAGATTGAGGTGAGGATTCGTAGGGGGTTGTCTATGACATTAAATAGCCATTCCTTGGGATCTTCACCCCCAACTTCAAGCTCACAGGCCACCAAAACCGGATCTTGAAGGCAGCCAAGTAGATTTTGGAAAAGGGATTGTCTACTAACAGTTTGGGCAACCAAGTCCCATAGATTTAGGAGGCTAGCTAGGGCCCTCGTGGTGTATAAATGATAAGGCCTCAGCCTTTGTAAGGGCCTTTTGGAACCATTGCATTTCTTTTGCACTACAGTGCTGTCAGCTTTAGCTCGTTTTCTTGTAGCCATTTTGGCATAACTCTTGACTGATGACTACTTTTTGATAATGATAAGTAGTCTGATTTTACATCAACTCTAAGTTTTCTATAGGAGTCGTAGTTCTCAGGGTTGGGCCCAACCTGAAAGCCTAGGGTCTCCTTTATGTACTGTTATCTTTCCTTTATGTATCGTTGTTTTCCTTTTATGCATTTGTAAACGTATTTCTATTAGGAAGATTTAGTTGTGTTGATTAACTAGGTCACTGTTTATGAATAGAATTGCTTCAGATGTTTAGAATGGATTGGTAGGATAATAACAGGGAAAAAATCTCCAGAAAAGGGTCAACAACACTTTCGGTTTCACCTTTTCCTTATTGGATTAGGGGCTGGAATTGAAGTAATTGTGCTGTCCCAAACAAAAACACTAGTTTGATTTACCATGCAATCCTTAGTGTAATGTTTCCATTTGTAGAAGTTGGTTATGTGTTCAGGTCTCTGAAATGTTTCATTGCATAATTGATATATATGGTTCTCTTTCAAATAAAGTTGATGTTCATTCACTTTATTGTTAGTTAGATTAGATTAGCTAGGACTTTGATTACTTGCAAAACCTTGTTGATTCAGTTGAATGTACACAGTATAGGGCATCTCTACCACTCTTTCATCCACCTAATCTTCATCAGAGCCATATGTCCCATCTCCTAGCTAGTTTCCTTGTCTCACATCTATCCTCTTGCCCACTTAACCCTACCTTTTTGTGCAATCATTGTTTCAGCCTTCTTTGAGCCAATTCAGCCATCTACACCTTCTCACCACTCCATCCACCAGTCCCTGGGCCACTTCAGACCCCTATCCTACCTCCATATCCATTCATGCATCTTCCCTCACTCACCCATCCTCCAAAATCTCATTTTTAAACATCCTGTAGAAATTTCTGAACATCCTGTAGAAATTCCTAAACGTCCTGTAGAACCCCTGCAGACTTCCTGTAGAAGCTCACAAATGAGGTTTCTTGATAGCCAAACTTTGTGAAACTCTCTTGAACGGTGTTAGGGACTCCTTAGACCCTCCCTGAACCTTCCTGACCTCTTTCAAGCATTTCGCCTCCTTGATCCGCCCCTGCACAGTCAAGAATAGTGAAAGCATATGCATGATGAAACTGACAACTTAATCAAAAATACAAAAATATGTTTTCTTCAGATAGAGGTAGTCTAGACACATGTATTTTACCTTCATAGAAGTAATGGCATCTCTTTCAGTGGTTTGCATTCTCTTCTTTGCATCAGTAGGACTAGCTGGTAGAATTAGGGTTTGTTAGGGTTTGCGCTTTCCTTCAATTTTTCAATCTCTTTTCGCAAATAGATTAGCTTCCTCTGAGTTAGCTTTCAGACATCAATTAAAAAGCTTCTTCTAAGAGCTCATAGAAGTTGGCTTAAGCTCCTAGCGGACTTGTGCCAGCTGACCAAGTGACAGTTGTGACAAGAGCTAGTACTTGTGCATACAGCACCATCGCTTCCAAGTTTGTTACGAACTACCGGGTTGATAAAAGTAAAGAAGGGAGTCCCAGGAGTTGCAGCATTATTGCTGCAATACTGGAGCCCACCAGTAAGTGATAGAGATCCCATTTTCACTCGAAATTTTTGGGCATAATTATTTTCTTTCCTTGGTACTCAATTCGCTCATGGCTCATCTTATCATCATGAATCTAATGGGAAAACAAATATGGTGAACAAATGTTTGGAATAATATCTTTGTTGACTTTTATTTGATTAACAAAGACAATGGGTCAAGTGGTTACCTGTGGTTGAATGGTGGTATAACACTTCCTTCCATACTGCAATAGAAATTCCCCATTTACAACACTTTATGGATATCATCCACCAACCATCCATAATATTTAAGAGGAAATTCTAAGGTTCAAGAAGTGGAAGATCACATCAAACATCAACAACAAGTTCTCAAACTCTTAAAGGATAACCCCAGTCTATTGCAGAATCAAATGGAACAACAGGAAGATTAACATATTAGTGAAAGAAGTTTTGATGTAGGTGATTGGGTATATTTATGGCTATAACCATACAAACAAATGTCCCTCAATAATGCTAAGAAGGATAATGAGTTATCACCCAAGTACTATGGTCCTTACATTGTGTTGCAAAATATTGGTACTATGGCATAAAAATTGGAGCTACATTCATCTTCTCAAGTACACCTAGTTTTCCATGTTTCATGCTTAAAGAATGTTATTGGTGACAAGCTCCCAGTTCAAACAATATTTCTAGAACTTGATGAGGAAGGAAAAATCATATTGGAGCCTCAAGGAATCATGGAAAAAAGAACCTGACAACTATGAAATAGATCAATTTTAGAGTATCTCATTAAGTGGAAGAACTTACCCGTTGAAGATTCCACATGGGATGATTAGAATTTTACACAGAAGTAATCAAGTGTTGAGGACAATAGTTTTTTTGAAGGAGAGGGGTATGTTAGGTCCCTATAATACTAGTGTAGCCCCCTTATTGTTATTTTCATGCCCATGTAGCCCCAATATTATTATTGTAGTGCCTCATAGAATCCCATTGTTGTTATTGTTGTGCCTTTACAATATTATTTTTATATAATCCCTGATTATATTGTGACACCTTAGACTCCTATATATACCAAGGAGGCCTTGTCATTTGTATCATCCAATAATTTTTAATTTATGTGATGTAAAGGAGGTTACCCCCTCGAAGAGGTTGATTTTCAATTCATTTATCTATCTTTTCTTATGTTGTGTGATCTGGTTACATGACACAAATAATGTGTTTGTGATTGAAAGAAATTACACTTATTGAGTTTTGCATAAAAATTGTGCTCCTTTAACAATTGTAGTACTGCAACCAGATGCTTTTCATGTTATTATTCTACCCTTGAGTTCACTAGTATGTCATCATTAAACACAATGAAAAACTTGTCCAAATAGTGATGTATCACATTGTTCATTAAGCTCATGAACATGGTAGTGGCGTTAGTAAGACCAAAAGGTACAACTACGAACTCATAGTGCCCATATCTTGTCTTGAAATAAATTTTATGAGTGTCCTCTTCCTTAATTCTTACCTCATGGTATCTTAACCTCAAGTCAATATTGGAGAAAATTATTTTTCCCCTTAAATGATCAAAGAGATCATCAATCCTTCGAAAGGGAGACCTATTCTTGATTTTCTCCTTATTCAAGTTCCAGTAAAAATTGAATATTATAAGGCTTCCATATTTATTTTTCACGGAAAACATAGGTGTTCCCCATGGGGATACGCTCGACCTTATGTAGCCTTTTTCAAGCATTTATTTTAGCTACAATTTCAGCTCAACCAATTCCAGGGTACTCATCCTATATGGTACATTGGATGTTCATTTTTCTCCAGGTAACAACTCAATAGAGAAAACTACCTCTCTATGAGGTGGTAATCAATGAATCTCAACTAGGAAGACATCTGTGAACTGATGCAAAATAGGGTATCTCTTCAACATCTCAACTTCCTCATATTCCTTTCCAGTGTCAACTTTCTCATCCTTAGATATTTTTACTACAAAAAACATGCATCCTTCTTTGATGTTATGTTTTTCTTGCATAGAATTGATCAACCTTACGAAAAAGGGCTTTTTCCTACCCTGCAACACCCTCTTTTCTCCTTGCTCATCCAATCATTTAATTTATTTGTCATGGCAATCTACCTTGGTTTAGTGTAAACAAAACTAGTACATGCCCAATTGTATGCTATATTATTCTAATGGTAATACATTTATATGAGCTACTATGGACATTCCACTGAGATCCAATGCACAAGACATTACTCACTGTTTGATCTTCCTTTTTGTTCCAATCACTAGCTAAACCAACCATGGTTCTTCATGTAACTCCTTCTTCAATTCACATTTATTGGCAAGCTCTAGGCTAAAATAGCTATAATTAGAAGTTGTATCAATGAAAATAAGAATAATTTTATCTTCCATCTTACCTTACATCTCGATGATGGATTCCTGGAAGTCTGCCGAGTGATTGTCCACTGCTACATATATTCTTGGCATACTCCAAGCCACCTCACCCACTGTGAAAGCCTCTCGAGCACTGAAATATTTGGCTCAACGTTCTATTGATGAGGAAAATGGGTCTCGACTATTAAGCTTGGGTTATCTTGATGCTAACTATTGCACACTTTTATTAACAACAATGTTGTTCTTCTGGTGAAATTTATTTTCATGGGCTAAAATTTTACCCTCCTCCTTTTCTAGACCCTTCTTTGCCTATCTATTCTTATGTCCAACACTACTGCTAGCCTTCCAAGTACTTCTAATTTATAGCATGTGTTTTTCCTTCTCATAGCTGTGCTTTAACTTCTTGATGGCATATTTCAAAGTTTGAGGTTCTAGCATCTCAATTTTATGTAGAAATTCCATAGGTAGACCACTAATGAACCTCTAAATTTTGACTTTTTCATCCTTAAGATATGGCACATACCTAAATATTTCCATGAAGTTGGTGACATAATCCTCATCGGTTAATTTCCCCACCTTGATTTCATATAGCTCTTTTTCTTTATCATTATAGTAGTGTTTAGACAAGTATTTCTCCCTAAAGAGATTTTTGAAATCATTCTAGATAAATTCTTTCTCAACAATGCTTTCTACATTCTTAAGATACTATATGCTTTTCCTTTCACACTGTATGTGGCAATTATAGATTTCACATTTTTTAGAATAGTCATGTATTGTGAAGAACTCATTCATACCCAACAATCAGGATTTTGGGTCTTCTGCTTTCTTCATATCCCCATCAAATGTGGGTGCCTTGGATTTCTTAAATTCTCTAGGCATGTATTCTTTTCCTTCAATTCCAGAATGATGATTATGGTGATGAGAGGGGTTTAGGTGTCTTTAGATGGAAAATCTAGAGGGTATGCTAGCATAATGTTCATGGGTACTTGTCCCTCCCCTTGGAGTGCTCATCGGTGCATAACCCTTTATAGTATCCTCATTTTTAGGTTGATATCTCTTTCTAGAGTAACTACCATCTACTCCATTTGTCTTTTCCTCAACTTCATGAATACTCCTTTGTTTCTTATGTCTAGCCCTCATCTTAGATTGTTTCTACGACTGCAAACCTAATAGACATTGCATAATCACATCATTGATCTCTCCTTGCCTTTCCTAGGCTCTTACCAACCTTTCATTATATGCTTTGAAACTTATGACCTGAGATCTTAGGCTTCTTAAGGTATCCATCCAATCTGGAGAGTGATTCCCTCCCCCTTAGTCAATTTATATGTCTTATTCATTAGTTTGAACTTGTACACTTCCATGTTTGTGATTGATCAAAACTATATTCAACCATTATGGTCCTCATTGTTGTATTTCCTCTATCTTATGTTCCCTGTGATGTGTTATCAACCATACACATTGTTATATTTTCATGTAAATAAATTAAACATCACAATAATCATGAACCTTTCATTCATGGAACTGCCATATAGAAACCTACTATAATAGAACAATCATGTTAGACTACTAACCGCATTTAATAATTCATATGCATTAATCACACAATATGTAATTTCATTGGCAGACATGAATTTAGATTATATACATCTTCGAGCAAAACAGTCCATATTAGTGAATAATTTTTGAATCAGAAACAATTATTAATTGCACATTCCATCTTGAGATTTCAGCTCAACAGGTAACTACTGGCTTATAGATCGCAGAGTCAATAAACCCATTAAACCTGCAGTTAATTAGTTAGGCTGAATTTTAACACCTAAATAATTTATTGGTTATTCATTTAAAAGTCATCACTTTCTCATGATACAACCCATCCAGTCGAAGTGTTAAACCTGAAGGCTATGATACCACTTTAAAACATATCTAACCTGTAAAATACTATTAGTGGAATCAGGTAAAATTTATTTTTTCTGCTTTACCAAACTCTGCTTAAGCTTCTTGACCCCATCCTCAGAATTTCACAACCATAACTTTTGACGGGAGCGATATCTCTCTCTCTCTCTCTCTCTCTCTCTCTCGCTATATATATATATATATATATATATATATTCACCATCTCGTCGGAATCCAACAGTCACCATCTGATTCCACACATTCACATTAGTTCTCTTTATGCCTCCAGAGTGGGCCCTACTAGACACGACATCTTGCTCACCTTCTCCTAGTGATTTACAAGTGCGCACCTTAGTCACCACCGCGGTTGTATATCAAGCTTACATGGAAGGTGAGGTCGCACTATTGCCTCCTCATTTGTTTTCAAATCACTTGTGGAATGTCGTCATTAACCACTCACATCATCCCAATTATGTTATATTGACACCTTCTCTTAGTGTATGTTTTGATACCTCTAGGATCAAATCGTTGGGATGACTTGTCAGGTGGAGCCTTATATCCACCATTCGAGTGCATGCTACAGTGATGCGGCTAGTTCACATCATCCTGCTAGCATCCTTCCAATGCTCCATCCTAACTCCTTTGTCATTTTTTTTTGAATGACTTGGGTGTGGTCATACCCTCACACATTGCTTGTTTCTAGTTGGTACAAGTGGCAGCTTTGAATGTCATCCCTCCATCCTTTCCTAGCACTTTCTCTTCATTCTCTGCCACAACCTTTGGACTCATTTTAGTGGGTTGACTTGAAAAGGGGTCCACCATCATGCAATAACAAGATATCCAAGTTAGTGCATCATCCATCACATCGTAGCTAATTTCATCCCACCATCCTTCCTAGGATTCTTCAATGAATTCTTCCAGCTAAAGCTTCCTAGCTTATGTAGATAGGTAGTCACCCTTCCAACCAATGGTAAGACAATCAAGTGCTCATCACCTTGTCGCATCATCCTGACACCTTATCCCTTTTTTGCTCAACACAATTTTTTGAGGTGGACCTTTTGGGATCTATCTCTGCGCCATGTTGACACATCTTCAACAAATGAGATGAAGGGAAAATAGGTCACGCCGATGACATGCCTCCATTCCTAGGGTTCTTCTAGATAGTGGGTATGGTTTATCAAACTTTTTCTTATAAGGTTAAGGGTCATTCCTTCCTATTCTGCACATGGCTTACACTTGAGCTCCACCATGTATTAACTAGGGATACCTTTCCTACCCTTACATGATGTGTTTGTTGTGATATTTAATGATGATCTTGAAATCCCTCCATATATTTGTGCCAACCATCGCTCACTGGTCGTTTTGATTAATATTCTATTTTAGAGGTCCTACAATACTCCATATCAATGTCAATTCTCGATACAACCGTTGATGGATTATTGAGGGAACCTATGGTGCTACCTTTCTTGAGCTTGGGTGAATTCCACCCATAAGAGTCTATGACCATAAAAAATTCCCCTCATTAAAGTTGGGAATTCATCGGTGTGCTAATGTAGACTCTGCTACAACCACTCTCTGCTATGCCCATGTAGTGGGATTTTGAAATGTTTCACCTATCATACAACATCCCAAGGGTTCCAAACTCTAGATCAATACTGCAAGCAACTCTAAGTCGCTATGCAGAAGCTTCCTGGGCCTAACCATCCATGTCATGAAGCTAGTGGAATACATCCAGACTGCTAGTAACACAAGGTTGACTAAGTTGCAAATAATGGAGTTTAGTTATCCTTGTGCTTAAAAGATAGGGAAATTCTTCCAGCATTTAAACGTTTCCTCTTTTGTAGAATCATAGGCTTGTAGTTAAAAAAATATTTATATGTATACAATTGTAAACCCTTCCAAGCAAGAGGTCTCCTATGTAATAATTTCATACTAATAAAAATGGTCTCTACACCCAACATTTCCAGGTTTCCATTCCAAATTTTTATGGATCCCTACATTGTCAGTGGCTTTCCTTGACATCTTTGTGTTATTTACATGTGTGCTGCTAACGGTCACATTTATCATGTTATATAGATTATCGTTCTAGTTCAAAGTTACAACTCTAGTTAGCTAACATGTAAAACAATACTCATTCTATATCAAGATATATGTCATGAACAACACCAACAAGTATCTAATACAATGCTCCATTCCAATCTAGAAACACAAACTTGCTCATCTTATGTACCAATACCTTTAATTTCATAGATGCGACACACATAGGAGTAAATATTTATTTAGTCCTAACTATGAGTGTCATTGCCACATACAAGAGTATCCACATTCTTATTATATTAATAACATTGTTATGGTCCAGAAACCAAAATTGTTTCAACCAAAAATGCATCATAGATTATTCAGTGTACAACAAGAAAAAATAATTAATTATATTTTAATTTATAGGGAAACTTAGTATGGGACGAGGACTCTCCACCCAACATAGACAATTGCACCCACACTTACTTGAAGTTGCCACCCCCGAGCCAGATTCCAAAGTCTCAGGGGGTTGCTTGCTTAAGGGAATTGCACACAAATTTCTAGTTGAAATAAAGAATCCCATGGGACCTCTTCCCCAATGCCACTAGCTTACCATAACCATCTTCTTCAACACAAGAGTCTAGAGGTGTGCACACTAGGATTTAGTCCATTTTAGGGAGTCTAGAATCCACCATAACAATAACCATAGGCTTTAAATAAATCTTTCCTTGTTGTTTCTTCAATATTAACCTCTTCCAAAGATGTCTAGGCCTCTAGAATTTGTTGTCTCTACCCACGACCTCCAGGGGACCCAAGCTGTTACAGGGCTACAAATATTTCATTGCAACCCACAAATTCCAGGGACCTAAGCTGTTATAGGGCTCCAGAGACTGTATCTCAACCCACAACCTCCAGGGACCTAGGTTGTTACATGGATTTTGGGATCTTATCTCAACCCACAACCTCTAAAGACACAAATTTGTTATAGGGCTCCAAAAACTAACACCTCAACCCATAGCTTCGAGGGAACATGAGGAACAATCCCTTTCTCTTCTCTTTTCTTTTGTCCTCACTTGTTTTCTATTCAAATTAGTGTCTTCTTCCTCTTCCTTTCCTAATACTCGAATGGGTGTTGTCTTCCCTTAGCATGAATTCAAACGCCCTCCCCTTGAAATTTTGAATTATGATTTCCTTCCTCCTTTCTCCTTCTTTACCTCCCTTTCCTTCTTTTATTCACTCGAATTTATTGCTTCATCCTTTCTGCCTGCAATGTGTAGTCTCTAATTTATCTCTTGTCCTCTTTTCTTATTATTTTTCTTCAAGCAACCTGGTATTTGTACCTTTGTAGCCCATTCACTTATGGGGTTAGTTCATTAACAACATGAACCAACCAATTTGTTTTAATGGTTGTTTGAGAATATCTCAAATTTATGCACAAGAACCCATTGCCATCCAAAGAAAGAAATATCCCTCCTCATGTCTAGAATCCATCTTGCTGAGACTCATTCCGTTTTCAAAATTTATTTCTTTTGTAAAACATGTACAATGAATTTTTGTGATAGAAACATGGGCGAGGATCTCACAAATACCTTGTTTGGCCATGTGTTGAGTGGCTGATGACAAAGATGGTTACAGTAGGCAAACTCGATTTAAAGAAAAAAATGGATCACTCATGTGATTTTGAATGCATTTAGAATATGAAAATAAATTTGGTGAAGAATGTTAGAATGATGATTATGGGTTTTTCCCTCACTCACACTTAACATTTTTCATCTTAGTTCCTAATTAATTCATGTTCCTATTTTATTTTAAAGTTGTTAAAGGAACTTTGTTTTTTAATTTAGAAGATGATTGACATTTGATTTGAAAAGAAATTCATAGCGAGTGTTATGAGAATCGAACTAGACAAGATTAAACTAACCAATCTGGTTGTTTTGGAGGGAAAAATAGTTTATGATGGAAATTATTCAGTACTTCTATCTCGGACAAGAAAAGGTAGATTTGGTACTAAGCCAATCTTTTTTCACTAAAATGGTCGATTCTATGTTTTAAAGAAAAAATGCAATTTATGAGTGGAGCAACCTAGTATTCAACTTTATTTCCCTATTAATGCTATGAAATTAATGGTAATCATGAGCACCAAGCCCTCTATGTACCTCAATGTTTGTGGAAATGATTGTTGGACTCCTCTATCGCGACTCTAGTAAAATGTATACATCACTCAAACAAAATCTTGATTTGACGTGTCAAGCTTTTTCTATCTAATTTTAATGGAAGGGCAATATTGGTGATGAAGATCCCAATATATGCAATGATTCGGATGATATGTAGGTATTTGTTGTACAATGATTTTTTTTTAGTCTAGAGGTCATCTAAAGCATCTTTATGGATGTATTTGTGTTCAAATATGGATTGTGTTATGTGTTATTTTGATTGTATGCACCCTTACTTACTTTATATATGAGAATTTGTAAATTTGTGTATAATGATGTCACCACATACACACACACACACACACACCACACAATATAATTTATGACACCGTTATACACAAATTTACAATTTTCCTCATATATATATAATAAGTAAGCCTGTATATAATCAAAATAGCACGGAATGAAATCCATCTTTGAACCAAAAATGCAATATATCTTTGAACAAAAAATATATGTGTGTGTGTGTGTGTGTGTTTACCCTAACAGCCATCATTCAAATCATATTGGACATCCCTTGGGACACTTTTTTTCCCCATAATTGGCTCTCACACTGAACCCATACCATGAGATGTGAACTTGAGACTTGATAGAGACTAAACACGACATGAATCAAATCATTTACACTTCATAAGTCATTATATATT
>APFE031203789.1:51585-92505 GCA_000404065.3 Pinus taeda | reverse complement strand
AATAAATAAATAAATACGTAAAATTTAACTAAATTACAACTTTATTTTATTTATTATTATTGTTATTTATAAATGAGATTTCCATCTAGATGAAACTATTACATTGTTGTTTGAAATTTTTCAAAATCATATTGGTCTCACTCTTACCACATTTATTAACTAGTATGTAATTTCCCAAAAATAACTCACTTTGCCAGAGATACTTTGACACCCAAAACAAAAAGGAACATAAGCCCAAAAAACTATCAAGATCAGAATGAAGCTAGGAGCCATTATACATCAGAGGATATGATCAAAGTTAGATTATTTTATCTTGAACCAAGTGACAACTAAGGCTTGTACTTACAGTGGACATGTTTATTCTATATTTTCCAATCTACGTTCAAAAGAATCCAACTTCTCCTAAATACGTTACTTTGCCCTTTGAAGACTTTTTAATCCTGCAAATCCCTCAACATATCCTGCATGTCTCGGTGATTTATTTATAGGTTAGTCATGAATAAAATTATTATTTTCCCATCACTATGCCTATTCCTAGGAAGCTATTCTAGTAAGCTCTTGAGATGACTGAGTTTTTTGTCAAAGTTTTCTTATCTAAGGCTAAAATTGAAAGGAATCAAGTCGATGGCCTCACCCAGGCCAAAAGTATCCTAGTTATTATGACTAGCCTTCCCTTACTCACACACCTCGTGTCTCAGTCTACCACATTGTTGTGGCATTCTGGCCTCCCTCAAAGAGAAATAAGCTTTGAACCTTGGACGGCTACAGGTGGGATGCGAAAGGTAGATACTCTGCGAAGGCCAAAAATTAACACTAAAATTATTCGAACAATACCATGAATATAGACCAATAAAATAGTACAACAAGGTGTTCTCCCATGGATATAAGATAAATTGAGGACCCCGTAACCACAAGAGGCAATACACAAGACCCTTCAAACTAAACTATTAACAATACGTTGGGGGCAGGACGACCAAGTAGAAACTAGAGGCTCTAGTCTCAGACAACACCTCACTAATACCAACAATAGTATAAAGACAAAAAACCACAAATTACATACTATTTCCCATAACCAAGATCAACCTAACAGCTAATTCTAATAATAAGGAAAGGCGAGAGGTCCCCAACATTCCTACTGTACACAACAATAGTAACTTGAAATTAGGCCAGAAAGAGATCCCACATTACCTCCTTCCTATGATAAAGATCAAGAAAAGAGCTCCGCCTCTAGCCCACAGTGCATAAGAAAGACACCAATGCAAACCATGCCACTCTTATATATAATTGCAAATGGAGAATAATCCAGATACCAAGATCCCGAATGTAGAGTGTGAGATACCAACACAAACTCAATGATGAGTATCAGCTCCTTGGATAGTCCTCACCCCTCCAAACCTTGCCAAAACCCTTTGGAATTGAATAAACAAATTCATTTTAAATTATTATTATTAATTATAAAAATATTTAATATATGAAGTACATTTATATATTTAAAAATATATATTTTACTATATTTTTACGATGAAGATTCATTATCTATAAATAGGCTTTGGTAGAATACCATGGCTTATCAATACCACATGTTCAAAAAATTGTAATACATTTCATATGGCACTTGTCCATATGGTATTTTTTTAATTAATCAATTTACTATTAGAATGGTAAGAAAGACATCATAAATTTGGACATAAATTTCAACCATTTATTTCGGACTATTACTATAAATATTATAGAATATTCCACAGAGTTTAAATTGATACCATCCACCTAATACTTATGTTGATATGCATGTCTATTTTGGAATAGGGCTTCTAGAATTTTAATTTAATTATCCATAATTATTAGTTGGATGGTAGGGATTTATTCTCCATGGAATATTCTAAAATATTCATATTAACAACCACAAATCAAAGATTTACATTTATTTCAAAACTAGTTATGTTGTCTCAACCATGTTAATTAAATTAATTAATTAAAAGTATTTGATATGAATATGAGTTATGGTTTTTTGGGGGATGTGGTATTGGTAGTTTCCCATTCTATCATTTTAATTAAATTGATTAATTGAAAAAATATCATATGAATATGATTGATGGTTTTTTGGGATATGGTATTAGTAATCCATGGTATTGTAACTAACTCTATAGGCCCGTTAAAAACCTCCAAGGTAAATTGGACATGCATCTCAATGGTTAAGAAACTTGTTACATATCATTTTAAATCTATATATGTAACTTATATGTCAATTTGTTTTATAATTAATCATAATAATAATTACAATAAAGTTATAATTTAGTTCATTTTTATGATTTTGTTATATTATGATGTATTATGAGGTAAATGTTTTGATGCCAATTGGTGTTTACCAACTATTTAATTTATATGATTTCACTAGTTACAGATAATTAAATTGGAATTTTAAAAGCCTTATTCCAAAATAGACATGCTTATTAACATAATTAAAAAATTACTCTTGATACCTAAATATTGGAACACTAATTCAATTTGGGATTAGAAATATTTTTCAAAGCTCAATTTTTACTCATTACCTTTATACATATGCTTAGAAAAAATATTAAAAGTAACATATCTTAAAAATTTAAAATACAGGTGTTTTGAAAAATATATATATATATATATAATATATATATATATATAAAATATATCTTTTTTATGTGTGAGAAATTAATTTAATTAATTTATTTATTTTAATAATCATCAATTATGAAAATTATTTTAATTGTTGTATTTGTAATTTGTTTAAGAAAAAAATTAAAAATACATTTTAAAAATATATGATTTGATAACAAATTTCATATATATATCTATATGGATTTTAGTGTTAATAAAAATTTGTTAAAGCCTTTTTTTTAAGCATAATGATAAAAGTTAGAGATTATGAATGAGAATAGGAACAAGAGTTTGAAAATGTGTTTATTAAAAATTAATACTATCCCCATTCCAAACATATACATTTAATAAGATATAGATTCAATATGGATAACATTAGAATAGGAAAATAACATTTTTATAAGAATTTCAAAAGGTTAAAAATCTATCCAAATTAAAGTAAAAGGAGAGATAGCCTCCCACCAAATTGAACGATAAGGAATATTCAACCTTATTAGACACATTGGATGCCCTCCATTGAAATTGTTGTAGAACCTCAAACACAAATATATCACCTTATCAAAGTTTCGATACATCCCAATAAAAAATTCTTCAAAACCTTAACAAAATAAATATGAGGTTTTGACTCTAATATGAAACTTTGTAGAAATTCTAAAAATTCTCTATAAATCTTGCTTTGAAACCATACCGAAAATTTGACTGTAGATTAACCCAATAATGCAATATACCAAAGAAAAATACTATAATCTACTTCTACTATCAATTTGCTTTGTGGAATCTTAAAGATCTAGCTGAATCAGAGCTGAACACATATAACCATAAGAAGAAGAATCAATGCATATGAAACAAAGAAAATACTCAGGGGAAAGCCTCAGCTAAAAACCCTACTATCTATATTATCATACAAGGTGGAAATACATCAGAATTATACAAAGTCTTAGCTCTCACAGTTAGCCAACTCTCAATACAATCCTCTTAGATGCTCATAGGCAAATAAAGCTTCTTGCATGCCTTCTCCTCTGCCCTCCAAGCTCCTATTTCCTTGCTGGATGATCTCCTTCAGCCAGTGGAACACTGCTCTCACACACTGCACTAATACGCTGTCAGAAGTGTGCAATCCTCAAGGAACCTTATTCCTTATGCATGAATGAGTTTCTTTTATAGGAGAAAACATGCAACTGATAGTACACTGTCCTTGACTTTAATCTCAACTGGGTCTTTCACAGAATAGACATGCATGAGTTTCTGATTAGAAAATCTTCAGTTATCTGGAGTACACTTGTTGAGTGCATGCATGCATCAACTGACCGATAACTCACAATTAGTTCCTCAAATAGTTTGGAACTAATATAAGTAGACTAAACTTAGTAAACTGAGCTAACTAATTACAACTCAAATATAACTCAATCTTATCTCCTTAATTAAGGGATAATCTCCTTAATTCAAGGGATAACTCTTGCATGACTTTAGAAAGACTTCTAACTTGAATTTCTCCAACTAATTAATCCATAATGAATTAATTAATTATTTCGAAGTAGCTGGTGAGACTAATTTATTCGAATTTTAATTCACAATTTTAATTCAAGAACAAATTAAAATTAGAATATTTTGGATTCTATTTTTATAATTTCTTGTTACTATTTTCAACACTCCCTTTCAACAAGAAAGGAATTCAATTCGATCTCGATCATCAACCTTTGGAGTGTCATGCATGCAACACTTCTCTCTAGTGTTGTTGGTCCAACAACTCCAGAAACAAAAAAACATCCAACGTGAATGAGTATGATGCATTTGTCATCAAAGTCTTTGACTGCTATTGCCTCTGTCAACTGAAAACTTTACACTTCAGCTGACTCTGCCTTTCTGAACTGTTGTTAATCCTTCTCTGTGCTCTTCAGGATCTGACTGCTCCAACCTCTGTCACTTTTATCTCTGACTGCATCAATCCAACTAATTCCTCTCACTACTACGTACTTTGGGCTCCTGTAGCAAGGTATGATCCATGAGATAAAATCTCTCAATGGCCCCTGCCCAATTTTAGCCTTCTTAGGACTATCACTTCACATTGCCCCACCTCACACCTGGAGGTATGGCTGCATATGATCCTTCTGCCCATTCCAACTGTGGCTCCTCCACAATTGTCTGAGACTTCTTCTGGGACTGCATGTTGAGAGGTAATTTACTCTCCCTCTCAACCACCAGGGCTCTAACATTTGCCTTGATCCTCAAGGATTTGCATGCATCTTGAATCTCAAGAGCATACAGGTTCTTAACTCATGAACCAATCTGTTTCACCTATCCCATGGTGATGTGTCTAAGGAATTCCTTCCCTTTACTGAAGACAACATTGTAGCCTTTTTCCTCCAACGTCGTGATCGATGCTAATTTCTTCTTCAGTCTAGGCACATACTTCAAATTTGTCAAGGTGATAGGAGGTCCATGCTCCCTTTGAAAAGCAACTGTGCCCACTCCTGAAACACTATACCTTTTTTCGTCACCCATCTCTATGCGCATCTTGAGGTCTTTCTCCTCTAAGGTACTGAAGAAACTTTTATCACCGGTCATGTGGAATGGAGCTCCATTTTCAAGATACTAAACACAACACATCATCGATGACACCATGCATGCGATGAGAGTAAATTCCATCTCGAACTGAGAGGCTAATGCCTCACCTTCTGATCGTTCTGAGGATCCCTTCTTGAACTTCTTTGATGGGCAATTAGTCGCATAATGTCCCATCTCATGACAATTAAAGCATCTTGTTTTAGATATGTCACCCTTCTTCCCTCCATGAGAAGAATTCAATTTGGAATGGGAAGCCTTCCCTTTCCCTTTCCTTCCCTCACCTATTAAGGCCAGATTTTCTTCATCCTCATCCTTGGATGAAGAACCATCTCGTGTGCTCCTCCTGATCTCCTCCTGCATAAGATCTGACCACAGTCATTCCCAATCCGGTAGTTTCTCCCTTCCATTCACAGAGTCTTGGTATCTATTTCAACTCTTTGGAAGGCCAGGGAGAGTGAGGCTCACCATATCATCATCGATAGTAGTGATTCCCACACTACCAAACTCATCTTTGCAGGTGGTGAGCTTGTTCAAATATGTGGAAATAGTATCTTCGTTCTCCATCTTGATTCTTCAAAGCTTATCCTTGAGCACCAATTTCCTCTGGTCGCTATTATTCTGGTAGAGGTCCTTCAATGTCTTCCACATTGAATATGGAGTATCCTTCCCATGGAGACTCAAGACAATATGGTCTCGAACTCCCTCAAGGATGATCTGTCTCACCCTCCTTACACACTTCTTCCACTCAACCAACTCTTGTGCATTAGTTGAAGTTGGCTTTAGGATTTCTTGATCAACAAAATCCTTCAAGCCATTGTCTTCTAATACAACCTCCATTCTATCTTTCCATGCTATGTAATTCAAGCTCCCTTCCAAGGCATACTCGAGTCTCAAGCCACAGAATGCCATTGGCCAACGCTGAAGAATGATATGAATTTGATTTGCACATGCAAACCTGAACTTCAAACTTCGAATTCTCTTCTTTGTATACTATTCATAGCTCTGATAAACTAGGCTCTGATACCATGTAGAAATTCTGCAAATTCTCTCCAAATTTCTCTCTGAGACCATATAGAAATTCTGACTATAGATTAACCTGATAATGCAATATACCAAAGAAAAATACTATTTTCTACTTCTACTATCAATTTTATTTGTGGAAGCTTAAAGATCTAGTTGAATCATACCTGAACACATATAACCATAAGAAGAAGAATCAATGCATATGAAACACAAAAAATACTTCGGGTAAAGCCTCAACTAAAAGCCCCACTATCTATATTATCATACAAGGTGGAAATACATAAGAATTATACAAAGCCTTAGCTCTCATAGCTAGCTAGCTCTCAGTACAATCCTCTTGGATGCTCACAGGTAAACAAAGCTTCTCACAAGCCTTCTCCTCTACCCTCCAAGCTCCTATTTCCTTGTGTAGTTCCTTTGGGATGATCTCCTTCACCTAGTGGAACATTTCTCTCACACACTGCTCTAAAATACTGTTAGAACTGTGCAATCCTCAAGGAACCTTATTCCTTCTCCATGAATGAGTTTCCTTTATAGGAGAAAACATGACACTAATAGTACACTGTCCTTGAATTTAATCTCAACTGGGTCTTTCACAGAATAGACATGCATGAGTTTCTGATGAGAGAATCTTCAGTTATCTGGAGTACACTTGTTGAGTGCATGCATGCATCAAATGACTGATAACTCACAATTAATTCCTCAAACAGTTTGGAACTATTTTAACTGGACTAAACTCAGTAAACTGAGCTAACTAATTACGACTCAAATATAACTCAATATTATCTCCTTAATTAAGGGATAATATTCTTAATTTAAGGGATAACTCTTGCATGACTTCAAAAAGACTTCTAACTTGAATTTCTCCAACTAATTAATCCATAATGAATTAATTAATTATTTCCAAGTAGCTGGTGAGACTAAATTCAAATTTTAATTCAAGGACAAATTAAAGTTGGAATATTATGGATTCTATTTTTATCATTTCTTGTTGCTATTTTCAACAAACTTTCCCATACACAAGGCACACTACAACAACCCCCAATTTCTTTAAACCATATAACCCTTTTCCTTTATTTGTATAAAAACTTACCCTTCACTTCATTTTCTAATGATTTATTTTTCTTTCAATAAAATGATGGAACCTTTAAGGAGCTCCATATGTGTGACAATATAAAATTTCATTTATAAAGGAAAATAAAATTTCATTTACAAAGGAATTCGAAGACAAATACTTTTTTAAACTAGCTTAATGATAAGAGTAGTTGATAAATAAATATGGAAAATAAAAAAGAAAAATTAACATTAAGATGTTAATTAAAGTACCAGAAACTAAAAGAAGAAGAAAATATAATGAAAAGAATTAGAATGTAACATGTAAAGATACATATTTATAGTTTGAGTGTTGGGTTGGGGGCTAAACTTTTTTATTAGGTTGAAGGTGGGGTTTGGAGTTTAATATATGCATTCGTTCAACTCATAATATTCTTTAGGCCATAATGCACTTTAGCATCCTCCATACCCATTTTCATTTTCACCCTTCATTTAAAGCAAACAAAATATCATAAACTAAGGGAATGTTAAAATTGCTGAACATAATTGAGGCAAGCATTTTTTCATCAACAAATTAACTATATCTAGATCGAATATACTTAACTCTATGGTAACTTTCTAATTTTTTTTTTTTTTTTGGGGAATTAGAAAGTTTAAAGGAGGTTGTTTTGGATTGAACCATTTCAAATAATGAGATTTTTTTCTTTATCACTACATGATGTGTTGGCAATCTTGTCAATGATGGCAAAAGAATAGTAGAGATGCAACAAAGCATGTCTATTATGTTTGATGAATTTGGTATGTTTGTTTATGTATGTTAAGTTGATATGTTGTGTGATTCTTGTGAGCAACAAGGTAGAACATAGAATGTTACAAATATTATTATGTAACAAAGATGAGTTGAAGAGGTGCAAGGTAAGGCAGTGCGATGCTTTGCGTTATGCTTATGTTGATGTGATGTTGTGAAGGAATTGTGATGATTTTTATTGAAATACTTGCATATGTTTATTTTGTTATTGAATTGTTCATTACTATATTATTTATCATTGTTATGCTTGATGGAAAAACATGTCAATTTGATTGCATAGTTAATGTATGCACAAATGAGCATGTATTTCGTATGTTGTTATTGCATGTTGATGATGTTGCATACATTTATGCAAAAATGTATGCTTGATATGTTTGAGTTTATGGATTGATTGTTATAGTTGCAAAGCAACTTGGTATGCTTTTTGTCTTTGGGTGCAAGGTATGCTATATATGCTAGAACTATTGACACTAGAACACATGAGCAACAAAGTATAATGGCAGAGTTGGTCTATGCATAGTTGTGTGAAGAAGTGCATTGAGTTATGTTTGTGTTGATGCACTTGTTATGGAAATGTAGTTGAATGTATTAGGTTGGCTTGTTATTAAAGTTTGTTACATTGCAGATATTGTTGTGATGCAAGGAAAATACATGATGGAGGGCAAAGGAAAAGGTATTAGGAAAAGACAAATGCAAAGGAATGAAGATTGTTGTTATGCTTTTGATGTTGTGTTACACAAAAATATCGTCACCATGATTATTTGTAGTCAGTATGGGTCTATCATCACTTATACTAGCCCCCTAAGCAAGCCTCAGACCTTAGCTCTTCATGTCAAGCTTTGCAAATGAGAGAAAGACATTGAAAATCAATATTACTCTTTAATAGTTGAAATTTCAAAAGGTGTGAAAGGATGAGTGGAATGCAAGGAGACAAATCTTTTCACTTCATATTTATGTTTGGAATAAAAACAACTATTAAAGCTTGTTTATAAAAATGTGTGAGGTTGTAAGGCTATATGGTTAGGGAGTTAGAGAATATGTGAGATGGTTTGAGTTTTTTATTACGTGCACATAGAGAGTAGATGTGAAGTAGATTTGAGGAGAAGAAGAAGTGATAACAAAGATGGAGGTATGCAAATTCATAGACCAGGTTACGTTGTAGTGGTTGCGACACCGTCCAGAATTTTGGTCTACACCCAATTTCGGAGCCTCCTTGGAGAGCTTTAATTGATGTTTGCATGCACTTAGGTTCACCCCATGAGCTCGTATGAGTCTTTTCACACACCTTGCTTGATCATTCAACGAACAAATTTTGTATGTTGGTATCAATGTATCACTTGTGACCATGTTTTGGTCATGCACAAGGTCTTCACTTCGTGTGTACGTGTTGTGTTCACTAGGTAAACTTTCGTCACATTCAAACATGGAGTTGTATGCACTGTTGTGCAAGCGTCATCACGATCATCCAACAATTGATCACAAGTGTCGCACTTGTCGCTTGCAACGTCGGTCGCTCATATTGAGCACGTGTGTCTTGATGCTTTGAGGCATCTTGTTGTCAAGTCATGTGAGTGTGTGTTTACAAGGTCACGTATGCACCATTTCTCTCTCTCACACACAGTCTTTTTGCTAAAATTATGACGACTAGATCACCCTCTCACAACTGGACCATCACTCTGTCATCAACTTGATCTATTTTTACCAAAATAATTCAAAAGCACCCAGCAAGCCATTTGAAGTTGCGTTGCCCGCAAGCTCATCAATCAACCCTCCTACTGGTCAACTAGAGAGTTTGACCGGGCGGTCAGCTTAGGACTGACTCCCCTAAAAAATTGTGTAGAGGTTGTAGACCATGCCCACTCTGCTGACTGAGAAAATTATGCAGACAAGATGGATAGACACCCAGTACCCATCCTTGTCTCCCTTAGAAAATTACGCAGTTTTTCTAGTTATTTACCAGTCAGTCGACCAAATTCTCACCCAGAAAACTACGTAGATTTCATGAGCAAGCCCTTTGTAGCCCAGGAGTCCGCTCAGCTCAAAAAATGCACAAAGGTGGTCAGCAGGTTAGCCTCCAAGCAACTACACAGTTTTTCCCGCCAGCGGCTCCTTGTAACCTGCTGCTAGCTCCCTCTAGGTACTACGTAGTTTTTGCTACCAAGTTCCTGCTGCCTGCTCACTCTAGAAATTGTATAGATCCTTCTTGCCCAGTCCTTCTGTAACCCACACTGCTTCTTCCAAAAATTTCACACATTTGTCCTCTATCTAAGCCATACCCCATCAACAGTCTCTACTGATCCAGAATACCCGTCTCCGTCACCAAGTGACCTCTGTGCAATTTTCATCACCAATGCCCAGAGCTCGCATCTCAGCTCGAAACTTGCCTCACACAGTTTCGTAACCTTGTCCTCTCTCCTAGTCACCTACATCTAAAAACGATCATGCATCATGGTAGACTAGGAGGTTTATGGATTTTATGTCATCTCATCATGAGTGACTAAAGATATAGGTACATGAATAGATGTGACGCGACGACAGATGGGATGAACAAGGAGAGCACATGGACAAGGACATGTTCGTAAATGGACAAACAAAAGATGCATGGAAGGAGATGTGTTTGCGAATGGATGACCATGCGAAGATGTGTTTGTGGACGAACGAATGGACAAACACACAAAGATGTGTTTGCGGATGGATGGATGGATGAACATGCATTTTTGTGAATGGACGAACATGTTAAGCATGCCAAAGTACAAGCAAGGAGGAATGTGCGAACGCAACATCAAGTGATCCCAATGACCATCAAAAACTTCACACACCCTGCCATGTACAGGTGAAGTTGTGATACACCATGAGGACATGCATCACTCAACAAAACTGCAGCTCGACATGCACACCAGCAAGCAACATGAACCTACTAACATTCTCATCTCGAGTCATGTCATGAGTCATGTCGGCCACATCACTACTGTGAGCCATAATGTGTCAATCAATGTAATGTAATGTGGAAGTCCAAGAGACCCACTTGCAATCTGAAGATTCATGTAAAGTTGAAAATTCATGAAATTCAAACAGTCATGAGGGAAGTTGAACAGTCACAAGGGTCGGTTTTACCCTTGGCTATAAATAGCCCTCATTTGTACATGCAAAGGAATTTTTCACCTTGGATCATCCCACATAGGCTTGAGAGCTTATAATCTTTTCTTTGAGGAGTGAGAAGTGGCTCCAACGCCCCACCCACGGGGTTAGTGATGTATGGTGTATCGATGTATCTTGGAACTTTTGCTTAATTCAAAAGCCTGCTAACAGGCCAACACGTTTTCACACATGTGTTGTAACTGTTTGTGAGATTTGTCTTGAACACTTGTAATACATGTTGTTTTAACCTGTGTTTAACACTTGAATTCATTCAATTGTTCTAATACATATATTAATGAGAATGTGTTGTACAAGTTGCTAACATTGTCTTGCCCGTGTTGGTTACCTATCGGACATCAGCCATAACCTTTCACGTAAACTCACTATAATTACCATTTTGCTCGCTTGGATTTCCCGCTGAGTGTTGTATGTGCTATCTTCCTTTGTGTGTTTTGACTATTGCATCCATGTGGTTTATCCTCTAGAAGCTACGCACGTCCTATTGTGTTGTGTGTTCCTAACAGAGTTGGGCTTCCTCCCATCTGATGTGGGACTCTCTCTCTATGGTGAAAGAACCTTGAAACAAGTAACACTATCAATCACCAGGCATGCAAAATTCATTGTTCGAAGACAAAGCACACCACTCTTACATGCTGACAAGCAAGAGCTAAGGAATATTGTTAAGATAATGGAAACCAGGCCATCGTACTAGATGGGATGCCTACACCAAATGGTGTGAGGTCAAGTTGGTACTTTATACTGGGGAGATCCCCTGATGTTGGCGGGTCTAGCACCGTCAACATTTTGGCACTAGAAGGAGGGCTAGATGACAAGCTGAGCCCAGACATCTGGGTTGAATCTCTTAACCAATGAATCATATAGAATTTGTGCTGCTCGGGTGTTTCTCTCATTTCTCCCTGTTGAAAAATGTGCAACAAGAAATGTTAAATTTAGAATGTGCTAAAAATAGACCTGCTAAAAATAGCATGTCTAAAAATAGCAGTTTGGCCAGTGAGGTCATTGGCCACATTAGGTGAGAGGTGAAACTGCTTAAATAGGAAAGTTCTAAAAATAGCATTTTGGGTTCTTCCTATTTTACAGCAATCTTAGTCTATCTATTAGGAAGTAAAATTATTCTTGTCTTAACCACAATTGGACAATATTAAATTAATTAATTTCAGTTGCAGTTAATTAATTAAGGAAATTCGAATTTGAAGTCTTTGTGAGCATTGCACAGAGTTTTCTCCTCCACTGGTGAGGAATAAGGCATGAGTTCTATAATGAGAGAATCAGTTGACTTAGTTCTAATGGTCTAAGTCAGATCAATTAGTTGTTTTAACCCAAGTTGTTAAATAATTAAAATATTAGTTTGTTAATGCTTGCATGCATGTGACAACTATTATTTTAGATAACTGAGGATTCACTCATGGATAACTGTTGCATGTCAGTTCTATCAGAGACCCAATCGAGATCAGATGTGGGACAGTGTACTATTAGATACTTAGCTATTTCTAGTAAGTAGTTTTTGCATGGTTGAGGAACTAGTGTTCTCAAGGAATACGTAGTTGGACCATTGGTTGTTTTTGGTATGTTGGACTTAATAGCATATGCTTTTGCTATTATTTCCTTAGAAAACTATGTAAGGACCATAAGTAAAGCCTATATAAATAGGCTTGGGTGGTTCATTAGACATATATTCATATATTCATAGTTCATTGAGAACTGAATAGCTTGAGAGCTAATTCTTTTGTATTGTGAAGAGGATTTCCACTTGATTGATAATACATGGTTGGGGTTTTACGCTGGTTCTTTCCCCTGGATATATCTTGTGTTACGTGTGATTAATTCTCTTGATCATTTATGCATGTTTCTACTTGATGTTGCTCATGATTTCGATTATGTTTCCACTTAATGTTTTGTAGAAGTAGAACAAGTATTATGCTTTAGGACATTGCATATATCGGTTTGTTCTATAGGTGAAATTTCTACACTCCCTTAATTAGCTATCAATCCCTGATGAGATTCTTGATCACTTGTCCTTATTAAAGTTAGACAATGAGGGTAGAACATCCGTACCTGAGCATATTTATGATTTTCTTCATTTCTGCGAATCTCATGAAATTGATAGTGATGAGTTTGTTTGTGTACTCTTCTTCCTCACCCTTGAAGGTCATCGTAATTAGTGGTGTCATACCCAGCCACCTTCTTTCATCCATTCCCTTCTCACTTTCCTCAAGGAGATCCATCAAGCCTTCAATGAGTGTGACCACCAAGATTTCTATGAAAGAAACTCCCATTTAAGAATGAAGCCTGGTGAATCAGTTGAGGACTTTGTAACCCACTTGCTCCATCTCTGTCACAAAATTCTTGAACGGTTTGTGGACCTTGAATTCATGAGCCAAGAGTTGAAACGCTTGGTTCATGTCTCCCGAAATGGTGAATCTCTTGATTTCCCTTCTTCCCCGACTCTTGTGGATCACGAGACACCTCATGTGTTGAAGAGGATGCTCCCTCATAGCGACTGCAAAGCTAATAAATCTGCACAATGGGTACCCCCTCGCAGTGACCGTTGCAAAGATGAGAAATTTGTGTAGCATGTTCCCAACCCATCTGCTCGGTTGCCTCCTTCTCCAACATAGGAAATTCCATAATGGTTAAGAAATCCTATGGAAAAAAATCACCCTCCATTCCGCAAGAGGACATCACCATTCATAACCCAAGTCTTGAGTCTAATTTTCATCTCTACCATCCTCCATCATCTATAAGCCATGACTCCTTGCACCATGACTCGCTTGAGCGATCTTCTTCACAAGCCAACTGTGTGAACACTCTTGATTCTTGAGCTGCTAGCTCAAGTTGCAGTCATGTACAAGGAAGTGTCATCACACAAGTGGAGGAGCAGGATGGTGAAGACAATCAATTCCTCTCAAAAAATTGAGCTTCCATTCTTGATCGATTCTTGATCCACGAATATTGGTGAAACATCATGCACAATCAATTCTTTAAATAAACCTCTAGTCTTGGGTTGTCATTAATCCCACTCTTCCGTATGTTGTGATTAACTTCCAAGAACATCATATGATCTACTGTCATCTCATGTGCACTCTAACTTAGATCTGGAATGTGCACTGGTTAAAGATGACAACCATTTTGAAGCTTTCTCTACACCTTACTTGGCCTTGTGTCCTATCATTCACAGCGCATCAACATACGTCAGAGATACTTCGTATTATCTTGCTTCTTCATCTTATGAGTTATCTCCTCGATCGACACAAGGCAATGAGGTTGTCCATGATGAAAATAGTCTCAACGCACAAGACTCTTCCCACTCGTCATCATCTTGTGTGTTTCATGAAGACAACTCATCAAATTAGCTTGCTGAAAATTTTGATTAAGCATATGACAGAGATGGTTGTGATCGTAAGAGTAGTTTTTGAAATCAGTAACAATAGCCATACTCAAGCCATGCGTTATCTGGTTCACATCTCAAAATGTAAATTTTCAATTCTGGAAAGTTTTGGGACATGCCAGGGAGTCGAGGCACTTCAACATCTGTTGATGGTTATGTCAGGACATCACAACTTTGGTAATCCCGTCAAAGCAAATCAGATATTGTTTCTCACACACAATCCGTCTATCTGCATGGTTGCACTCGACGTGGATCCCCGTGTAGAGAATATTTACTGTTATGGGTGTGATATTTCAAAATTTCTGATTTTTGCTAATGATCGAATCCACAAGTTTGTTACAGTATGTTCGTCTTCATATACCTCTCTTACATCCAATTTGGGTTAGGAGTGTCCATCCCTCATGCAGTCATGGGACAACAAAGTTAATCATCTCAAAGATTGTCTTTATCTAGAATCATACTTATCATATTTTCTCTCTCATAATCAGCTCCTTGGTCTTTTTGCAAATTTTTCCCATCAAATCTACCCACTCATCACACCAAAAATCTCCCCTGTGTGATGATGAGTGCACAACCTATCACACGAATAAAGTTACTCTTATTTCACCAGACCCCAACGCGTTTCACACATTCGCATTGTTGTCATCCTTTCTACATTTCTGTGATGACCATGATGCCTGTGCACTTTTTCACCAGTTGCAGGTGGGTGTTCTATCATGTCCAGTGCACAACGAACTTGGTTCCCTCATTCCGAGATTTTACACGATTTTTCAAAAAAATTCTTTGTTCATGTCAAACTGGGAATATGGCATCTCAACCGATTGGTCTAATTCTTCTTCTATCTTAGGTGGATTTCATGCAGTTTATCATTTTCCTAACATTACATCTAATGAAAATTGCTTCGCACACTATGATATTCACTATGTAACATCTTTATTCTTAGACTTTTGTCAAGAAATTGAGGCACTTCGGCTTGTGTCGATGGCTATGGTAGGTTCTCATTGTCTTGACATGACCGACAAGAATGACCAGATCTATCTATCCTTATCAGATTCCCATCGTGATCCCCTCTTTCGAATCAGGAATCCATATTCTCAAAGATCACGAATCTTTCAAAAAAGCCATCATAAATTTTATGATCCAATCGCTGAATGGTTGGAATAATCTTACTTGGTGAGTCGTGTTGTAGGTAACAAGCTTTAGTCCTTCCTCACAATCGCTAAGAAACTTGGTGCAGAATAAAACACTCACAAGAGGCCTCTGAGGTTTGTTGAAAAAAGGTAGTCACAAAAGTGGTAAGCATGTGTGTTGGGTGGTTGTGACACATTATTTCTCCCACAGGCGAGACCTTCTCTCTCATGTGAAAATTTGTCAAGTTTTTTCATTTTTTGTTGCACACTTTTTTTTTTATCTATTTTAATCACTCGTATCTTTGTGACTGTAGGTCAGTTATGCCTACGATGGCTTCAATGGAAATTTCATTTTATGTAACCTTGACTGTTTAGCGTAGGAGTAGGAGTAATGTTTTCTTTTTTGCTTATCCTTGCTTTGTGGTTTGCATGTTTGTTTGCCAGCTGACTTGGTTTAGTTTGTGTGCTTGTTTGCTTTTCTTACTATTTTTGTTTCATTTTTTTTTTATTGTTTGGTACCTTTCTATTTTTGTTTTCTGAAAATAAGTGCTATCGTCTATTGATTTCTGGGTTTTGAATGAGTATGTGGCTGAATCTAGGAGACTTGTGACACTACAGCAATTGGCCAGTCTTGCGTCCATCTTCTCTGTGCTTAGTTGTAACTTTTGGCCAATGAAGTATTGACGGAAAATATGAGCCATCTACAAGGGGAACTTTGGTCCAACCATGAACCTGTGTCCACGCTGGGAGGCCCCATTCTTGTACTCAACCTTCTTCATTGTGTATTCAAGCTCATCCAACTAGGAGAAGGGGAAATATCTAAACAAGAAAACCTATGTCAAAGGTCTTATATGTTTCTCTGAAGAAACAACCTCTTCTACTCTCAATAAGTCGGGATCCCTCTTCCACCCAAAAACAAATAAGTTCCAATGCATAGTCCTCTTGAAAAAATACAAAGGTAAAAGAAGAGAAAGGCTTCCTAAGCATAGAGGTGAAGCATGCAACTCCACGAGGGTACTAAACAAGCTCGCTAGCAGTGGAGCAATGTGTATATTCCTATGTAACATTGTCGGGGTACTATCCAGGCCTACTAGTAGAAGAGAAACATCGGAGATGAAAACTTATACTCTAAAAATTTTCAAATCGTGAGATAAAATACCCTCCCCGATTTTGAAACATTGTGATCAAGCTGAAATTTTGTTGTGTTTGATTGTGTTGGAAAATGTTGAACCATATCTATCCATGGGATAAGTGGGGAAACCAAAGCAACCCGCATAATGATTCAATACTTCCTAAAATACCAAGGCCCTGTGCTATCAATGAACCAAAACAGAGAAGCGGGAGTTCTACTAGTGTGTCGCCAAGTGTTGTAAGGAATGCAACACCCTCCAAAATTTTGTCTCACATCCAATTTTGGGGCCTCCTTTGAGAGCTTTACTTTATTTTTTCACGCACTCGGTTTTAGCTCTTGATCTCGTGTGAGTCTTTGCACCCACCTTGCTTGACCATTCAACAAACAATTTTTTTATGTTGGTATCAATGTCTCACTTGCGACCATGTTCTGGTCATGCACAAGGTCTTCACTTCCTATGTAAATGTTGTGTTGGAAAGAATATTGAGAGGTGGGGGTGAATCAATATTAGCAAGTTAACAATATTTCATTTCCATAAATAGATTTATATATGCTACTTCTGTTAATCCAACTTGTGTGTATATGCAACTGTGTTTAGAGCAACCAGTGTATACCTTGCAAACTTATAATTTAGTTAGTTGATCTTTAATCTATGTATTAGAACCATATAAACAATAACAAAATGTGGTAAATAGAATAGACAATCACGCACATGAACACAAGATATAAGGTGGAAACCCAATGTGGGTGAAAACCACCTGCTACAATCATCTCTATCTTTATTTTAATAAGAAACTTCTTTTTACAATATTTTGTACTAGTTCAGTCTTATACTAGTACACAGGCTTCTACTTGTAGAAGGCTACAACCTTCTCTCATTCTCTAGCTTCTCTTGGAAGGGAGCTACAACCCCCTTGCCCTTGTACTAGCTGATGTACTAGTATGTAGGTGCTGACCTACAGAAGGCTACAACATTCCCTTTTCTTCCAAGGACCACATTTCATAAATTTTCAGACTAGATCCATCAATAAAATTAATCAAACATCAAATATATATACATCAACCAATATCCTTTGCACCAACCAAAAACTGAATCAAACAATCACTTCTCTGAATACTGTAACTAGAATACAGTAATAGTAACCAGAACCCAAGCCAGAACCTAGAACATTACAACAGTAAACATAAGTAGCTAAAACATATTTTATGAGATGTACGCTACTTCAATGTGTCGAACCTACATGCATATGCACTTTTCTCAAGGCAGACCTGCATATACACAGTTTTGAAATGCGGAACCAGTGTGTATACGTGCCCTTGCTATATTGAACCTGCGTATAGATCTGTAAAAGATGATTTAACCATTACCACTATTTAGACATCAATTATACCTAGATCATCAAATTTACAGATTATGACACGCACCAATTATTTAGATAAAAGATCAAAACCACACAAAGATACTTCTCTTCAAGCCTTAAGATCTTGACCCATTAATAGAACTTCTCCTTCTTCAAGTGCTTAGGTTCCTCCTTGATTCAGATCCAGCTATGCACCATAACCCAATGACCAATATTCTAGATCTTTCTCTTCATTAGATATTCAATGCTTGAGTGCCTTTCCCTACTGATCTCCTCCTCCTTTTATAGTCTTAGGCCTTACTCAATACCATGGTCCAAAACCACTTAGAAACAATACCTTGGACCAATTACTTGGGGTCAACTTCTTCGAACAAGATACCTTGGACCAATACCATGGGTCAAAATACCATGGTCCAAATACCATGGACCAAAACCAAATTCTCCAACATGTCGTGCTTTTCCTTGCATGAAAGTGCATGTATACGCATACACGTCTTTTTGTCTGTGAACCCACGTGTATACGCGATTTGGTTAAGGGGAACCTGCGTATATCTCTTTTTCTTTCATTTTGTGAGCCTGAACTGTGATCTGTCATCTGAGTGAGTTTCCATCATGGACAACACCTATGTCATAGCACCAAACCTGTGTCATTGTTCCAACATATTGTGCTCACTAGGTAAACATTCATCTCATTCACACACAGAGTCGTATGCATTGTCGCACATGCATCGTCGTGGTCATCCAAAAATCGATCACAAGTGCCACGCTTGTCGCTCGCACCGTCGGTCGGTCATATTGAGCATGTGTGTCTTGATGTTTTGAGGCATCGTTTCATCAAGTCATGTGAGTGTGTGTTTGCAAGGTTACATATACACCATTTCTCTTACTCACAAACTTAGTCATTTTGCTGAAATTATGATGACCAGATCACCCTTTCACAACCAAACCATCACCCCATCATTGAATCAATCGATTGTCACCAAAACAATGCAAAAGCACCCAGCAAGCCATTTCAAGCTACACTGCCCGCAAGCTCATCAATCAACTCTCCTACTAGTCAACCAGATAGTTTCACCAAGCGATCAACCCAAGACTGACTCCCCTCACAAATTTCACAAAGGCTACAGAACATGCCCGCTCTGCTAACTGAGAAAATTGCGCAGATAGGCCAGACAGACACCCAATGCCCGTCCCTGTCTCCCTGAGAAAATTGCATAGTTTTCCTAGCCGACTGTCACCAGTAAGTCGCCCGACTTCTCACCTCAAAAACTGTGCAGATTTCATGAGAAAGCTCTATTCAACCTATAATTCCTCTTAGATCAGAAACTGTACAGAGGTGGTTAGCAAGTCTGATTCCTAGCAACTGTGTAGTTTTTCCTGCCAACAAATCCCAGCAACCCGCTGCCACGTCCCTCCAAGAACTATGCAATTTTTTTTGCCAAGCTCCCACTGCCTGCTCACTCCTAAAATTGTGCAGATCCTGCCTACCCAATCCTCCTACAGCCGACACTTATTCTCCCAAAAATTGTGTAGGTTTGTCCTCTAGCTGAGCTAGATCCCACGGACAGTCACTGCTGATCCAGAATTCCTTCCTCCATCTCCCAATGATTTCTATTCAATTTTCATCACCAGTGCCCGGAGTCCACATCCCACTTGAAACTTTCCTCGCATAGTTTCTTATCATTTTCCTCTCTCCCGGTCACCTACATCCAAAAAAAATTATGCATCATGGTAGACTAGGAGGTTTATGGATTTGATGTCGTCTCTTCATGAGTGACTGTAGATACAGGTACATGAATAAAAATGACGTGACAAGAAATGGGATGAACAAGGAGATTACATGCAAAAGGACATGTTTGTCAATGGACTAACAAATGATGCATGCGAGGAGATGTGTTCGCGAAAGAATGACCATGCGAAGATGTGTTCGTGGATGGATGAACGGACTAACACGTGAAGATGTGTTCAGGGATAGATGAATGGATGAATGGATGAACATGCATTTTCGTGAATGGAAAAACATGTCAAGTATGCCAAAGTACAAGAAAGGAGAAACATGTGAACACAACATTAATGAACCCAATGACCATCGAAGACTCTAGTCACCCTGCCATGTGGAGGTGAAGCTATGATACACCATGAGGACATCCATCACTCAGCAACACTACAACTCAATATGCACATTGTAGTAACACATACGTACCAACATTGTCATGTCAAGTCCTGTCATGAGTCATGTCTGCCACATCTACTGTGGTCCATACTGTGTCAATAAATGTAATGTAATGTGGAAGTCTAAGGGACACACTTGTAATCTGAAGAATCATGTAAAGTTGAAAATTCATGAAATTCAAACAATCATGAGGGAAGTGGAACAGTCACAAGGGTCAGTTTTACCTTGTTGATGCCTCTAAAATTGTTGCATCAACATCGGTGAAAACCACCTGGTCCAGACCTTAGTGCAACTCCTTTTCCGTTTTGTGAGGTGGCTCCGACTGGATGTAATGGGACCAGTTTCCCAGTGATATATGAGTTGATGGGTGATTTGGTTTGTAATGTATAATGAGAGTGATAAGTGCTTTATTCTAAAGTGCAAAAATATACAAAGATAACTAATCTATCCTGGGTATTCTTCTAACAATGCGATTCTTGATTGTTTCTATAAACAAATAACCATAAAGATGACTTATTCATAAAATAGAAATATGCATTCATATGATGATTCCTTTGTTTAATTAATTAAACAAAGTAATAATAAAAACATTATCGCGTTGATCATAATATATCACTGACATATATATTCAAAAGATAACAATTCTGAAACATTCAAAAGTGAAAAGTTAAAGAATTGCTTCAAAAACATATATGCATATCAATAATAACAAAGTTGATAAATGCTCATTCACATAAAGAAAAAATACAAAAGCAGAGATAATAGTACCATATGCATTTGTATTCTCCCGATGTAAACAACATTCAAATTCTGCTTTCTAATTTGGGAATGCCTTCAAAAGGCGCAATAGTGCAAATCTCATAAGAGCCTCTTTGTCAAAATGCAGAACTTTGGTCCAGTCTTTTATATATATATATATATATATATATATATATATATATATATATATATATATTATATATATATATTCAGAAGTACAGTAGTGAAAATTCCGAGTTAAGTTTAATACAAATTGCGGGACCCTTTCTAAAAACATGAAAGGGTCTTTAAATACTAATAATGACAATAAAGTATGAATGAAAATCATTATGCGTTGGTATAACTAAAGACACATAAATCTGGGATTTATCTTGAAAATAGCAGTACTGTGGTGGTCGAATGGATTCACTATATCGGTTCCTTTTCCTATGATTGCAGTTGACAAATGGCGAGCACTGGCTGGATTTGTGGTGGCTGACTCATCCTGGAGTGTAGCTGAGATGTATAGGTGGCATTGGAGAGTTTGGAGACCATGTAGTTGATGCATCCGAGAGACACTTCATTACCATCTGTTGACTGTGTGGTTTGACAAGGAAAAACCAGAATGTTTCCCATGTTAGGCTTTAGATTCCTCCGATTAATTTTTTCCTTTGTGTCAGCTTTTGTTTCCAATGTTCTTCCAACAATTTTAACTTTGGGAGTTTACTTGGAGAGCAATCTGTAATTAGATTAGAATATGCAAACTGTTGTTTATCAATTCGACCAGATTATTTGTTGCGGCTCTACATCTGGACGCGGCTCTTTTAGCTTTCATTAATTGAGACTCCCATTCGGAAAACAATATTTCTTTATGTGATTCTTGTATCCTTGGCAGATTGGTACCTTTTCCTTCTTTTGAATCTTTCCATGATAGAAAAATTGGTTAATTTTTCATCTACCTTATCTAATTCAAGCCTAACATCCATTGATTTTTCAATCATAAATGCAGAGAAATTGCATAAGGGGGGTGGCCAATGATATATTATGACATAGAATATCCAATTGTTGGGACAAAGCCTTGGTTACTTCTAGGGCTTCTGTTCTGAATTAATTTACCTGTGGATATACTTTGAATCATTCTATCTGGTCTTTCATTTGTGCGATTTGTTCTTCTTTTGATTTCTTCTCCTGCTCACTCAACAGTTGTAGTCTGCTCAACTCCTGATAAAACCCTTGTTGTTTATGGAGGGTATGTTCATCAATCCTCTACTTTTCTAGTTTTAACTACTCTTTTAATTGTTCATTTAGCTACCTCCGTTCTATCAACTGCTGCTCAAGCTGATCTATCTTTTGTTGTTGTCCTGCCGATTGTGCCTCTATTTGGATGATTGCCTGGTCTTTTTCCATTATCAGGTGGCTAACCTCTGAGGCCTCATCCATTGTCACTGTTGTACAAGCTCCTGCACACTATGACATTTTTGTTAAAGATTCTGAGGGATTAACCTCTGCTTTCCATACCACATTCATCATCTCTGCCTGAGGAGTAAAAAGAGGACTTTAATCAATTTTCCTCTTTTTCCTCTATCTTTTGACTACAACCCTATGCTTTGGACTGTAGAAGACATCAAGTGGTGGTATTTCTTCAATTTACAGTACAATATCCTCAGTGGGATTTTCAGGAATAATCTCTATGTCTTGCTGAAACTTGGGAGGGCTGCTTGTTCCTTGTATTGAAACTGTGTTGATTTTTGGCTTCTGCACTGTAGCCACTTCTGGTGTAGTGAACCCTTGGGATTTATCGGGGTTACTAATGATTGAATCAAACTATTCCCATTCCTTGATTAACTTGGGATCAATATTAATATCCATGTCAAGGGTTTCACTAGTTCTTCCTTGCTTCTGCTCCCTTTTTGGTGTCTTCTACTTCTCAGGAATCTTTTCAATTTCAGGAGTTTTCTCAGTAATTTTCTCCTCATTGTGGCCTTGTGGTTGTACCATAGAGGTTGTATTTAATAAGTCTATAGGTAGTGTTTCCAATCTCTGTGCCCCGAGCTTATAGAATTCCTCTAGTCCTTCTGCTCCCAATTTGATTTTGGCCAAATGTTTGACTTGAGAAAATACTTTTGCTGAAACAAACAAATCATTGTAGCTATCCTTCTCATGATCAAATTTGGTGATTTTTGCCTGGGAAGTAACATTGTAGGTAACCAATCTAGGATCGTACTGCCTTTTTGGGATAGATGCTAGCTTTAACAACTTTATTTTCTCAGCTTCCTTCTTTGCATGTTTGAAATCATGCATGGTAAAAGCACCGCATCAAAGAGGAAATGTTGGCCACATGTGCTTTTTAGAATCCCTAAGAGTCCTTGACATCCCTTCAACTGTTATTTGATGTACTAATTCTTTAGACAACGGTTTATTAGGGATATGTAGGGGAAGGATATGTGGGTTGGCAAGACTGCTAAAAAGTCTTATGTAGGTGAATCTCTCTTCATCAAACCAACTCCCAATTGCAGTTAGGTCAATTGACGCTTCCTCGGATAACCTAGGAGCAGGCTTATTGAATATGGCATAATAGAAAGGAAGGATAAAACCATGACAAATTCTATACAGGTGGTTTTTGTAATGGGCTTTCCACAGTTCTTTATGATAAAGGTGAATGGGGTTGGGGTCTTGTTGAGTCCATTTCCATCCTAGAATGGGATATGGAATTGAAACAGATAGTGTCCATAATATAGGCACTCATGTAAAATGGGGGTATCACCCGGGTAGACACAACCCTGATTTTCCTATAGTCAAGTATCTGGTCAGCCATTTTATCAGACAAGATGGTCATCCAATCCATGATAAAGCCATTAATTGCAACCTCCATTAATGGTACCATCTCTATAGAAAATTTAGCAGAAGCATGGACTCGAAGAGTCTGCACATCATTGCACCAGCATAACAAAAAGGAGAGGCTAATGAATCTACGGAGTACATACACGATGTTTCATGCTTGTGCTTGGTTGGAAAATTCCTCCATTTTCTGATAGGGTTGGATTTGATGGTGTTCTCCTTGGTGAAAGACTCCAAAAACGCTTTGTTATAACGCTTCTCCGGTTGAGGAAAATGGTACATTTTTCTAATATCTTCTACTCTGAATGACCCAAACATTCTTCCATCAATTGTGAAGAAAGTCATGTTTGTGGTTGTAATGCTCTCAATAATCCACCCGACCACGTCATTATAGGGTAAGACTTTGGCGTGAGCTACTATTCTATGAAGATATGAGCAGGCCAATTCGTTAAGAGTATTCTCAGATTTACTCGTGGAATCTGTTGTTGCGTATTCTTCGAGTTCTTCAGGATCATCTGCTTCCAACAAATTGTAGATACTTTCTGAGGATGCCTTGCCTAAACCAAGGCAAGTAGTATCAGATATTAATCCTTTCCTTACTGGTTCTTCTTTGGCTACGACAGGATCCTTTGATTTCTTCACCTTCTTCATCATTTTCTCTGGATTCATCAACTCAGAGTTACTCTGCACAAACAATGAAAGAACATAATAGAGAAATAAACCTGCTCAAAGCTAATGTGAAATGAAAAGAGTTATGGAAATTCAAGCATGATAATCGAAATGCAATCAAGTATTACCACAGATGAAATCCTCGAAGGAATCAAACTTAACTGCTAAATTAATGACCTCCATAACTGCCGATTGTGATAAATAAATGTAATAATTATATGTCACATCACACATATGCAAGATAGTCCTTTAAAATGAATATTTTGGTTTTCCTAATCAGCGATTAGCGATAAATTGCATATTGCATATCGGGAGGTTCACTAGTCAGCCTTAACATTTTCCATTGGTAGCACCAATTGTGATAAAGGTAAGTAGTATAATAAGGCAGAGGGATAATCAATGAATATATTTTTTTCATTTATTATTGTTTTAAGGGTTACGCCTACTAATATACATTTGAATGGCCTTTTCTCGTAAAGCACATTTTTTATGATATTGGATCGACGAATTTGAAAGGGCTTTTGCTATGTGTCACATGCTATGTGCGATGGTTGAATGCTATTGTGTTATCTCATTGGGGGTTTGGTATAGACCTTTGGGATGCGTCTTTGTTCAACTTGCGATTTGCAATCTCTGATTGCATTATCGCATCGGAGATTTGCTTATGATAGCTTCTAAAAAAGGATATGACATATTATATTACATTTCTTTAACAAAAGGTTTTTGATATTATTTCTATCAGATCAGACCTTCTAATAAGGATTTCCATGTGTTATGTGACTAAATCCAAGCATGCGATTATTGTTGAATCATTGAATTTAACTAAGTCTTAGAAAAGGGACCCATTTCTATTTAAATGTTTTTTTGATAAAATTTTTGAAATGGGGGGTTGTTGTACAACACAGCATACCCTTGGCTATAAATGGCCCTCATTTATACATGAAAATGACTTTTTCACCTTGGCTACTCCCACATAGCCTTGAGAGTTTGTAATATTTTCTTTAAGGAGTGAGCAGTGGCTCCAACACCCCGCCCATGAGGTTAGTGATGTATGGTGTATCGATGTGTCTTGTAACTTTTGCTTAATTTAGAAGCCTGCTAACAAGCCAACACATTTTCATAGATGTGTTGTAACTGTTTGTAAGATTTTTCTTGAACACTTGTAATACATGTTGCTTTAACTTGTGTTTAACACTTGAATTCATTCAACTGTTCTAATACATATATTACTGAAAATGTTTTGTATAAGTTGTTAACATTTTCCTTCCCGTGTTGGTTACCTCCAGGAAATTAGGCAAAACCTTTCATGTAAACTCACTATAACGACTGCCGCGCTTGTGTAGATTTCTTGCTAAGTGTTGTACGTTCTATCTTCCCTTGTGTGTTGTGATTGTTGCATCTATGTGGATTTCTCCTCTGAAAGTTGTGCATGTCCACTTATGTTGTGTGTTCCTAATTGAGTTGGGCTTACTTCCATCTTACTTGGGACTCACTCCCACCCTCTCTCTCTGCGGTGAAAGAACCTTGAAACAAGTAACACTATCATTCACCAGGCACGTGAACTTCATTGTTCGAAGACAAAGAAAACCACTCCCATTTGCTGACAAGTAAGAGCTGAGGCATATCTTTAAGATAATGGAAATCGGCCCATTGTACCAAATGGGACTCCTACACCAAACAGTGTGAGGTGTAGTTGGGACTTCATACCAGGGAGATCCCTTGACGTTGGTGGGTCCAACATCGTCAACAGGTTACTAACACATTGTCCTTTCTTATATTTATTAGGGGGTTGTAGTGTCCATTCAAGTTGTAGCTTAATAAATAATAGGTTGGAGTTGGTTGAGGTAGGATCCTCTTGTGCATTATATCCCACTGAAAATTGATTGGGGTCAAAGCTTCCTTGCAAGTTGAAGCTTACAGAATAAATTGAGGTAGTAGCTTCCTGCAAGTTGGAGCTTATAGAAAACCATATGTAATAAGGGAGTGGGAGCTCTCATTTGCATCACAACAGTAACAAATTCATGTTTTCCTCTTTATGGGTTTCCACTTATATATGGTGTCCATATGTGTTGTTGTTATATGTTGATGTGATGTTTTGGTTTACATATTACTTATTGTTCACATATTAAATCTGTTATTTATAATGTGTTAAGATACTCATTTAATAGTTCAGTTAATGTGTTAAAAGAAAAGAAATTTAATGTCCATCAATGTACTAAACTAATTCACCCCCCCTTTTAGTTTATTCAATTTTCCATCAATTGGTATTAGAGAAGGTTCCTTTTGTGTAAGCCTAATAGCTGGAAGGTAGATCTAGTTTAGTCATGGACTATAGAAGTGTACCTATACTTAATACAAAAAACTTTCATGAATGAAGAGATAAGGTGAAAGTAGAAGTGATAGCTTATGGTCCTGGTGTATCGAAGCCTTTATATGATAGCTACAATAAATATTATTTCCCCTCTACTTAAGAAAAATAGTGGAATTCTAACAAATTTTTTTCAATGTGTAATAACATTCATAATAAGGATATTCATATGGTAATAGGTTTGAATTTTTCAAAATACACCTAAGATATATTACAACTCATGCATGTAGGAGAGACTAGTAGCACTAGTACATAAAAAGATAAGAGAAACATGAAGAAGAAAAAGCCTTGTCAAAAAGAAAGTGCTCACTCAAATGGGGTCTTTGCTAGTGTGAATGGTCCTGGTTGCCACGAAGAAAAGATACTTGAAGAAGCCGAGCTTGATTCATCCTGGTCTAAAATAGACAGAATTTTAAGTGAGAGAAGAGACAATAATAAAATGTTGTAGATATATGATGAAATAGAATAGGGTTCAAGGAGTAAATTATAAACTTAAAGACACAACTTGAAGAAGAAGAATAGAATAAATGATGAACAATCAACTGAAGGAGAAATACCTACAATGTGAAATATTAGAAGCTGAAATTGCTTCAGTAAGAAATGAATTGGATGAAAAGAATAAAACATATAAAAATCTAGAAGACGAGATCGTATCCATGAAGTACAATAATTCAAAGGCATCCAAAGAGGACAATATAACATCCCTAAAATGACGTATAGGAGAAAGGACAATAAATGTGATTAGTAAGGAAAAAAATGGATAGTAGAACCAAATGAAAAGAATTAGTTGATAGCCCCACGGGGGTAGGCGAGTTGGTAATCACAATGCGGTGAAGTTTGTTAGAAAGGTGGGCTCCGTACTGAAAGTCACGAGTTCAATTCCCCTGGACTAACCCGGAGCTATGGAGAGGGGCGGGCACAGTTTCCTAGGGGGTTATAGTGGTAGCGGTCAGAATCGATCCCATGTAACGTGAGTTGTGAGGCTGCTCTAGTTGCTGATTCCTCTATAAGAAAAAAAATAAAGAAAAGAATTAGTTGATTAAATTTGGAAGATCCCAAAGAAGTTTCTTTGCTCCATTAAAATATATCAAAGGTTATTCTTTCCATGGACCTAGATGTGTATCAATAGATTGTAAGAGAACAAAAATCAAGACTATTCAACAAAATATGCGTCAAACAAGAAGGTAGTTTAAAGCAAGCAAATAGAGGAGACCATTAGTGACCATGTACAAAAACCCTTTCTATGGTTATTAGTATATGTGCAATGGTTTTGGTCATAAAGTTTTTGAATGCAAACTATATGCAAAAATGAACATGAGTTCACGACGAAACACATCATTTCCTTGATTCATTGGTCACACGACATGTTATGTGTGTGATAACCTTTCCCACAAATTAAAAGAATGTGAGCTACCATATACCCTAAAGAGCTATAGATAAATGATGGAAACCAATCAAAGTAAACCAAACCCTAAATTGCAAAGGAAATGTAGACAAGAGAAGGAACCCACTAAAGTTAGGAAGATGAAGAAAAAAGAGCAGCCTATGACTTCATTGACAAAATGAAGTCATCATGAAAAAAAGGGGAGATTTCTCATGAAAGAAAAGAAGAATATTGTAAATGTATATGTTAGAGGAGTTGTATATTAAGGGGAGAGCAACCTCAAGAATGCATGTGCATGAGTTGAAGCACACCCAATCAAAGTACTAAATACGTTGTCAAGATAGTAAAGGCCTATTATTTGAGATAAAACTAAGGTCGAAATCTTTGAAGGATTGAAGAACTCCATATCCAAAGAATAGTGTGCACCACCTACAAAATATATTAATTAGAAAATTTAAAGTGTCAGAGTGATAATCAGGATCCAATGCATTTAAATTCATCTAAACTAGACTTAATGCATAGATGTTTGAGAGTTATTGCACTCGGAAATTCACAATAAGTGGTTGGTAAATGTAAGAAAGTATTTGAAAAGTTGGTCCTCATATTCCATTTGAAATTTTGAAGGTAAATAAGTTGAGTTATTTAAGCAACAAATTTGTGATTTCAGATCTAGCTTAGATGCCCTCGAATCTCAAACATATAGAATTTTATGAAAGGATGCATTCTAATGCCTCATAAATATCTTTAATATATATTAAACAACTCTAGAATTTTTTAATACTAAGGTTAATCAACTTGTTGATATGAGAAAACTACCCATAGAGTTAGTTTGTCTAGTAAAAGGTTTGGAAGAACTCTCTTTTTCATCTTGTGAATCTATGAAGGAAATACCACAATGAAATTCAAACCTTGAAACTTTAAAGATATTGAGAATGGATTATTGTTTAAGATTGAAGAAATTAATTTAACTAAATTTATTTGTAGCAAAATCATGGCAAAGCCAATACCAGGGTTTCTAGGACTTGGAGGGAATCTGGAAAGCAAATAATTGTTGAATGGAATGTTAACATAATGCTTTACACTGAATTCATTGTTGTTTATACTGATGGTGACAATTATGATATTGCAATTTCCACTAATTCCATGAAGAATATGGTTTATACAAAAGCAAAGGAGTGTGAAAATCATGTACCAATTAAAGCCTTTGGTATTCTTCTAGGGAAACATTCTAGTGAAGCATACTTGCAGGGCAGGGTTGTTGCAATAAAATTGTTGAAAAATAACGGGAGAAAATTTTGATTGCTAGTATGAACTTGAAATAGGTTTTATGGTCTTTCATATAGTGCATGAGCTTGAAAATAAAATTGTACAGAAATATAGAATCACCTGCAACCATTACCAAGGAAGTATGAAATCTAGTTTCTCCCAATACTTGAAATGCAATCAGGGAACTACTCACTTTGATGTGGATTGTTTTTATACACAAGCTAAAATATTGAGACAACCTTAGTTGAAAGATCAACTAGTTGGAATTACATGGTATTTCCATCAAGGAAAAAAGGGCATGATTGCCAATATGGAGGAAAAGTTTCTCAGCAATGCATAGAGTTAGTTTGTCTAGTAAAAGGTTTGGATCTCTTTTTCATCTTGTGAATCTATGAAGGAAATACCACAGTGAAATTCAAACCTTGAAACTTTAGAGATATTGAGAATGGATTATTGTTTAAGATTGAAGAAATTAAATTAAATTAAGTTATTTGTATCAAAATCATGGCAAAGCCAATACCAAGGTTTCTAGGACTTGGATGCAATCTAGAAAGCAAATAATCGTCGAATGGAATGTTAACATAATGCTTTACACTGAATGCGTTGTTGTTTATATTGATGGTGACAATTATGATATTGTAATTTCCACTAATTCCATGAAGAATATGGTTTATACAAAAGCAAAGGAGTGTGAAAATCATGTACCAATTAAAGGCTTTGGTATTCTTCTAGGGAAACATTCTAGTGAAGCATACTTGCAGGGCATGGTTGTTGCAATAAAATTGTTGAAAAATAACGGGAGAAAATTTTGATTGATAGTATGAACTTGAAATAGGTTTTATGGTCTTTCATATAGTGCATGAGCTTGAAAATAAAATTGTACAGAAATATAGAATCACCTGCAACCACTACCAAGGAAGTATGAAATCTAGTTTCTCCCAATACTTGAAATGCAATCAGGGAACTACTCACTTTGACGTGGATTGTTTTTATACACAAGCTAAAATATTGAGACAACCTTAGTTGAAAGATAAACTAGTTGGAATTACATGGTATTTCCATCAAGGAAAAAAGGGCATGATTGTCAATATGGAGGAAAAGTTTCTCAACAATGCTTAGAGTTCAAAATGAGAGATAATGCTAATCCAGGGTGAATGGATAGATAGAAAAAGGAATATAATGGAATGTTACATAGTCATTGTATGTAGAGAATGTTACAGATTTATGTACCAGGATATGTTTCAAGTATCTAAAGATGTGAATTCTAGATATATAGTATATTGATGATAGAGGAATACCAGGTAACAAAATTTCTAGTTGAAAAAGATGATAAGGACAAAGGGGCATAGAAAAATGCAAAGAATATTAAGAGACAATGACAACACCATACAATTGAGAAATCAATTTATGTAGACTAGTGCGATGTTATAAGAATATAGTGCATTGCATCATTACATGGTGCATTAACATTGTTGGATTATGGTTATGCATATTGGCAGCGAATATACTAGTAGCATTACATACTCATTGGCAACGGGTGCATATTAGCAGCGATGTGTTGCATAATTATTACTATTTCATAATATAAATCATATTAATTATTGTTGTGTTATTACCAATGTTATTGTCTGACATTGATGTTCTTGCTACATTATCAAGGTGTTGAGATATATAGAGTGGAGGACATTGACATATATTATAAATATGAATTAATATTATTATTTGGCGTTGATATTATGGTGGTGTTAATATTATATTATAGGATTGATATTATCTCACAAGACCTTTATAATGTTAGTGGCCGCATTATGTATTATTGGAATTGGTGCATTGCATTGATATTATATGGTGTAATAATTTTCTTTGGCATTATATCATATGGCTTCTGCAATTACAAATATTTTGGAAGCATCGCTGGTGAAGGTGTCTCTACATATTCTACATCGTTTTCCATGAAATTGGAGTTCAATCCTCAATTTCAGTTATAAGAAGGAACTTCATAAATCTAAGCATTTTTTTCTAATCTTTGGATGGAATTCAAAGAATACATTGAGATAAAGAACCAAATACACAAGTGTTTTCAAGAAAGGAATCATTTTCTTAGGTATGAATGAAAGAAAAAAGTCTTACTACTGATCTCTTTTACACATATTTCCCTACATGTATAATGAATAAAAAATTAGTGGAGATGTTAGGTATGATCCCTATATCTCTCACATCAGAGCAACCATTTAATCCAGAGAAAAAAAGAATTATTTTGACTCAATGATCAAAACCAAAATTTTGAGAAACAAGCTATGTGCAAATGGAATGACACTGGAAAATAGAGCCAATGGACAAGATCATTTGTTTAATAATAAAAGGGAAAGAAAGGGGGTTATGCAAATGAAAATTAAACATATAAAGAAGAGAAGAGAATAATTAAACATATAAAGAATAGAAGAGCATAGGACAAATATTTTTCAAGGCAATTTATAAATACTCAACTCAAAAGAGGTTATCAAGAGTTTATGATGTGATGCCTTTGAAGATTTCTGGTGAACACAATTATAATAACTAAAAAAGGGAGTTGGTTTCTCTCTATGTTGCACCTTTATAATTTTCTTTTTTTGTTGAAAGCATTAATGATGCAACCTTTCCTATTTTTTATTCACTCCATTAGTTGTACTACTACCCAACTTGCATCTAACAAAGGTTATCGACATGTTGCATTATTCCTTTAAATGCTTAGTCGATATTCAATAATCCTTGGGATGAAAGAAGCCAAGAAGGAAATATTGGGAAGCTTAGACTTCGTCTTCTCCTTTGGTATTTCATGAATTTCCTTATTCAAGGATACAATAATGATGTAGAAATTACTTAGTATCCTTTGCAACTAGATGGAATTTGAATGTTGTAGATGACTAGGCATGGGGCATATTCAAATGCAACTAGTTCTTCTCATAATGTAAATGTGAAGGGTAAGACTTCTAATAAAATAAACTATGGATAGTGTAAAGTAAATATTCACTCCTCACATTGTAACCATAGGAAAAGTGAATTGTATAAAAATTTCTAGAGTCACTTTGCATTCCAAATATTGTTGGGGAACTCTCTCTATTTATGGGCTGTGAAATTGAGGATTGACTCATATGGGTCAAATATAGTAATCAATGCAACCTCTCAATATATATGATGATGAGGATATGGCTGAAATAGATTTTAAACTATGAATTCAATAACAAAAACCTCTTGGAAGAAGCAATAAGACATTCATCCATGAATGGCACTAAATCCTATGAGAGACTCAAGTTTTTTGGGGATTTCGTTATAGGTTACCTCATAAGAAAGCATTTCCATACCACGTATCCTAAAACCAATCAACACGCTTTAACTCTGTTGTGTTCTAGCAATGCCAATAATGAGAGCTTTGTAAGAGTATATGCTAAGCACAAATTTCAAAAGTTCCACTACCTAAAAGAAAAACTAGAGCTTCAAAGTAATATTGAGTTTGTAGAAACCATTGAAGACGAATATAAATCTAAATCCTTCTATTATGGGAAATACAAGTATTTGAATGTTTTGGAGAGTGTGGTAGAATCTATAATTGGTGTAGTATCAGTTGGTAGTGGCCATTATGTAAATCAAGTTTGGGAGAATTGTATGCAAGTTGCAGGTATTCACGCCCTTTTTAGAACCTTTGGTGACTCTATAGATGATGAAGTAGCATTTTGTGAATGAAATTCAAGAGATCACCTAAAATCATGAGAAACACGATAGAGTATCTCATTTGTCACTTTTTGACCAATATTTCCAACAAATTGGTTACAGTTCTACTTGGTTCCTCTAATATAATAGGCATGCAATAAATTCTTGGATGTTTTGAGGTCTACTATTGCAAAGACAATGGGACATGTACTTCTACCAACCAAATGTTGGGTTTATTGTGTTCTAAAGTCTCTCCATATGCACAGATATGCATGGGAAAATTTCGAAACAAAAAATAGGATCCCACCAAAGGCTCATTGATGTGGAGAATCTAAATGCACAAATAATAGATGCAGCTTCATATTGTTGTTGGTATGGAGGCTAAATTGACATAAGTGCTTTTAGAGTTCGTAGATTTGAGATGATTATCTTCATGTAACTTACAAAATTTTCTGAATTTCTTCTTTTGGCTATTGTTTGTATCTATTTTTCCTACTGGGATGATTTTGACTATTAGTTTCTTCCCATTTGGAAAAATTAGCTAAAGGGATAAGGGAATCTAGAAAGAAAACACGGACACAGTTCAAAAGAAGAAAATGACAAAGATGAGTAACATGAACCTTCAAACCTTTATGTAGTTTATTATTCTAAATAATTATTTGAAATATATTTGTAGGAAGTTTTCACACAACCAAGGATTTTTATTAAGTCTCCAAAACTCATTGTCATTGATGTCAAAGGGCGAGGTGTTGGAAGGAGAAATGAGGCTAAAAGGAGAAGTGATTCTAAATAGAAATAAGAAGGATATTTCTTAGGGGGAGGATAACAGTGTTTCCATCAATGCCGAAGGAGAGATTGCTGGCATTGTTTCTGTTGATGGAAAATGAACAACGAGAGTGGTAAGGAATGCCTATTATGTTTGATGGATTGGGTATGTTTATTGATGTATGATAAGTTGATGAGGTGTTCTGATGCTTGTGAGAAGAAAGGTAGAACAGAGAATGTTGAAGAGATTATTATGTAGCAGTGATTAGTTGAAGAAGTGCAAGGAAAGTCAATGTGATGCATTTAGTTATGCTTATGTTGATGCTATATTGTGAAGGCATTGTGATGATTGTTACTAAACTACTTGCACATGCCACTAAAAGGAAAAGACCCTCTAGTGGAGGTGATCCAGATTTAAACAGGAACACAACAAATTACAGAGATAACCATAAACACAAATATGCAGCAAAAATAATAATTCATTTCATTTATGTAAAATACTGAAATATGCTTACAAACAATAATGGAAATAAACCATCTAGGGTGATGGTAGCTTATCTCTTAGAAGAGCTATGGCGGCTACATGCCTCTGAACTGTGTTACAATGAGGCTCGAAGGCATATTTATTGTTGAGAAACAATGGAAAACCCTTAACATCCCAAAACCTAACCCTAGACGATGAAACACCAAATTTTGGGCCCCGTTTGGGTAAATTGGTACATCAATTTCCCAGGGTTGTAACTTTGGCATATGATCTTTGTTTGACATGTACAATAGCTCGTTAGAAATATCTATCCGAGCACTACCACTTTGGGATGGGCAACATGGTCCATGGACACATGTTGCCACTAGATTTCCAAAAAAACATCGTTTAGGGCCTCAAAACAGCTCTGGAAGTTCAAGACCTGAAAAAATGCTAAAAATAGTAAATTGTGCTACAATTATGGAAACTAAAAAACTAAAAGAGATAGTTGTGGGGGTCCAAATGGGATAGGTGGGTGGCCACCAACATCCACTTGGATCATTCCTCCCCCCTTAGGAAGCAATGGCCCCCATTGTGTTGAGTTCCTCCCTGAGATGAGGAAGCTTCTGCTGAGCTGGGTCTTTGGTGAGCTGTTCTGCAATCTCTGATGTGTCCAGAAATGGTGAGAAGCATGGTCAAGGGCAGTACACATTGAACACTTGGTGCAAGCGAAGGAATGGAGGAATGTTATGCTTCAAATAATTGTTGCCCATAGCATTGGTATTGGTGTAAGGACCATGTCGGAGTGGTCTGAGTTTCTGATGGGTTCTGGTAAGGCGTTCTCTCTATAGATGTAACCCAACTTAGTCACCCACCTGAAACTTGTGTGGTACCCCTGTGGGTGAGGAGAAGTTGTTCCTATGTTCTGTCATGATCGTATCCCTTTTCTGCTACTGCTGCATGGAGGAACCCTTTGCAGGGGTCATGGATGTAGCAACGATCTTCCCCTTACTTTAGGAGCGAACCAAATAGAAAATGACTTTCCTAGTCTAGGAGATGAGCTTGCTGCCTTTCTTGGCATTGATCAAAGAGGTGGTGGTATGTGGGGCTACCTCCGATATCTTGTATAATGAATTATCCAAAGAAATAATGATAGCACGAGGCCTTGACTGATACACAGCATCTCGCCTCCACAAGTATGGTTGGCCTAATAATACATCACAAACATCTAGAGGTGTAACATCACACAATACCCCATCTGTGAAGGGCTTGATGTTGTAGGGAAGGTGGCACTGCTAGCGAACTTTGAGATCTTGTCCTTCATGAAGCCACCCGATACTATATGGATATGGGTGTGGTGTAGTCAGTAGGCCCAACCACTTCACAAACTCTGCTGAAATGAGGTTCTTTTGGCTTCCACTATTGACAATGACTTGCATCAGTGAACCCTTCACCCACATCTATGAGTGGAAAAGACATTCCCCCTCCTATGGATCTTCGGGCTCATTCTTCTAGATCTTGGCAGTGGAAACAATGGTGCTGGGATCCACATCAATGATCTGCTTCCCTTTTCCATTCCCCTTGTCAGGTTCTGGCTCAGGGTCAAAACATGCATTTGATTCGGAAGCCTTCAACTCGGTCACCAGCGACTGCTTGGTCCGACACTAACTTTTGTTATGAGTGGGACTCTTGTGTAACTCACACCAATTTATTGTGTCCTTCTTCGACTTTGTGGTGTTGTTCTTTTCTTGCGGCTTCGACAGGTTGTAGTGGGTCACCCTGCCTTGGCTTTGTCCTTTGGTCTTTGGATTTGCAGATCCAAAGTCTCGCTTCTTTTGTTTGAACTTTTGATCGATTTTGACAGTGTATCGGTACACCATGCCGAGAGAGGAAATGTTCAGGAACTCCATCTCTTCCTGGATGTATTTGTGTAGGTAGTTGCGGTATTTGAGTACCAAATGCAGCTCAGGGTCCTTGATACCAAACTGTGTGTGAAGGGTATGAAAATTGTTTGTGGAATCTAGCACATCTTGGTCCCTTCCCTACCACAGCGTGGTCCATTTGATGTATTTTTCCTCATAGATTTTGATAGGGTAGTACTGCTCCTTGACAGCATCCCAGAATGAATCCCAAGTGGGTGCAGCTGAAAATAGTGAGCTTGTACTTTCATTCTTCTGCTCACAGTAGGTTTCCCACCAGTCCTTGACATGCGGGGTTGCTTTGAGAAGAGCGAAGACAATATTTTCCCGACTCGAAAATTAATGAACGGAAAAATACCCATCTAGCAAATTTAGCCATTTATCAACAGCATCTATGTCTATTTGACCCTCAAAGATGGGGATTTGAAAATTAACTTGTACCTTAAACGATGTGGAGTTTCTAGAGTAGTTGTTGGAAGCCGATGCGTCGCCTTTGGGTAGCCACTGAAGGATCTGGGAAAAATTGTCCATCATCGCATTCCTTTGTCGCTTGAGGGCTTCTTCGAGCAAGATTTTGATACGAACTCCTGCCCATTCATCTTTCTTTTCATCTGCATTGGAGGCCATCGGGATTTGCAAGGCTGGTCTTGCAAAGGTTCGACCAGTTCAAGCCCTAACTCCTTATATCTCAACCTCGACGGGACATGCAAAGAAAAACAGAGAAAAAGCAAACCACTTTGATACCACTCATCTGGATTTAAACAAGAATGCAACAAATTACAGAGACAACCATAACCATAGATATGCAGTGGAAATAATACTTCATTTCATTAATGTAAAATATTGAAATATGCTTACAAATAGTAATGAAGTAAACCAGCTAGGGCGATGGTAGCTTATCTCTAAGAAGAGATGTGGAGGCTACATGCCTCTGAATTATGTTACAATGAGGCTTGAAGGCCTATTTATTGTTGAGAAACAATGGAAAACCCTTCACATCCCAAAACCTAACCCTAGAAGATGAAACGCCAAATTGTGGGCCTCGTTTAGGTAAATTGGTACATCAATTTCCCGGGGTCATAACTTTGGCATACGATCTTCGTTTGACGCATGCAACAGCTCGTTAGAAAGATCTATCCGAGCACTACCACTTTGGGAAGGGAAATGTCAGTCCATGTGTTAGAGTCAGTCTGGTCAAGTCCTCCGTCAGAGATCAAAACTCTTTACGCATTTCACGATTAGGTGTCCCGCTCCATTCTCCCAGTTACATTTTGCTAGGGGCATGCCATAATCTGATGGAGAAAGTCATTATAGTCATTTCCCCCCCTCATGTCTGGCTCTTGCTAGCTCAGGTCTTTTATCAATCATCATCGAAGTCCATGACAGTCAAGGTCTGGTCCTTTAAAGGACGAAGGTCATTTTGAGGTCTAGGTCTAGGAATTCATCAATTTGGTACTTGAAACACGTCCAGTAGATCCATGCAGGCCAGAGTGAGACCCTTACACAGCTATGGTTCAGAAAGCTTCATTTTCATGTGGATAGACTTCGACTCTTCTTCAAAACTCTGTTTTGAAGAAAAGTCAAACAGTGTCATTTATGACAAAATTTGCAAAAAAGTTGCCAATTGATTTTTCAGAGGCAGTCATGGTTTCCATGGCCAAATAACTTGTCGTGCAATCCCTGCAAAGAGTGCCGAAAATTTCGTCATTTGAGCTAAAATTTCGAAGGGAAAGTGAAAATCAGTGTATTCTAAAGTCAACGAAAAAGTGCCAAAACACAACATTAGAAAATGGGTTTTTGAAGAAGCAAAAATTGAATTCATCTCTCCCAAAGCTTTATATACAAGTTTTCCACCACAATCAGAGGCATTGTGCAAATCAAAACCAGTGGGAGACATAGAAAAGAGATTAGAGTGTGTTGGTGAGCGTTTGGAGTAAGTGGGAGTCGGTTTTAAGGGCGCGACGCATATAGTCAGGGGCACGGCGCACACAGCCCCCACCTGTAGTTCAAAGTTATAACATGTGCGATGCACATAGAGCGCATGGCACACTGGGCTTTGCGCACGGCACTTATAGGCTGAGGAGCAAAAAAGGAGTGAGAAGCCTGTGGGAGGTGAAGTTAAGGGTGCGGTGCACACAGCTAAGGGCGCGACGCACACGTAGGGCGCGGCGCACACAGCCCCCGCCCCCAGTTCAAAGCTAGAATGTGCGCGGCGCATACCCGGAGCACAGTGCACACAAACTAGAGCATGGTGCACACAGACAGAGGCACAGTGCACAGAGCCAAAGTGCCCAGAACGTGCCAAATTTACTCAAATTTTTTTGGGAAGCACATAAATTTGCAAGGTAGGCTCTATTAACCCACTTATTCATCAAATTTGTTAAAGACATGGTGGTTTTATGCCTAATGATGGAGATGAAACAAAACTCTTAAAGAAACCATATGAAGACACCAAGAGACCATTTTGCTAGGGTTGTGCAATTGTATTTTTGATGCCAAGGTCCCCTTTTCCCTTCCTTATCTTTTTCCCTTGTTCCCCTATGCCATTTTTCCTATCATCACTACCCTAAATTACTAAAATCATATTCCCTTTCCCTTCCTCCTATTGCTCAATAGAAACCCCTAACCCTACCATATCAAAAATCCCAAACTCCTCCCACATCCCTAACAAATGTTTCCCTATAACCCCTATTCCCATTTCATCACTCCCTTCCTAACAATCTCTGTTTCATTATTCCCCTTGGTAACAGATACTAAAAAGGCACCCAGCCTCACACCATCATAAAAGGGGGCAGCCTAATGATAGCCCACATTTGCAGTCATGTCATGACAACATTCATCCGAGTATGAGAGGGAGACACAGAGCAACTCATCTTCAGAAGAGCAGGCTCCCAGGAGACACCACAAGAGTGACAGACATGTCAGGGATGAACCCACTACACTCATCGAGTTACAAGCATGCCCTCTTGCCATGTCATCCTTCCAGTACTTATCATGCTTTGAATTTTGTCAAAGGGTGACAAATGTCAGAGTTCATCATGAGTTGGCCCGGTTATTTGTGCTTCATCTACATGGAGGTTAGTCTACCTTGGCTGGAGTCACTTTCACCTTGACACCCGAAGCTATATCATTGGCAACAGGTATTCCAAATGTTGGGGAGCAGTGGCATAAGAAGAAGAAGGTGGAAAGGCATCACTATGAGCCTTACATCAAAACCAGGTTCGTGGATGAGCTCACAAGAGTATTTCCTTTCAGATATTTGAAGAATGAGTATGCTCCACTCATGAGATTGATCATGAAATACTTCAGCTGTGAGGGGAGGTTCTCTAGACTGTATGCCTATCATATTCTCCTACTCATGCACTTTACCAGGGTGAGGTTGATGAACCTCCCATTTTTCATATACAAGAACATAGAGAGAATGAGCACCTTCATGCTAGATAAGACCCCTCAGCAACAGCTTAATAGTGTCTATCACTTCTCTCTCATTCGGATTTTGGTAGATCATCAGTTGGGATTGCAGGGCATTGCTTAGGAGGACTTCATCTCCCGTGACTTCTTCAGCACACCACAGGTACAATCAGAGCCCGAGCAGGAGTTGGGTGGTCCGTCTTATCAGCATGAGCATCATGAGACCACTACCATGCCAGTTTTCATTACATATCAAAGAGGCAGTAGGCACTTGTTTGCAGTAGCAAAGCGAGTGTTATCTCCACCCAAGGTGGAAGGGGCCTCGCTTCAAAAATTGACTACATAGGTATTGGACAAGGTCAAGGAGCCCATGCATGATGAGGGGCCATCAAGTGCACAGGAGACCGGTGTCATCCTCATTCCAGATGAAGAGACAGAGGCAGAAAATGCCAAGCTCAGGATGACCATTCAAGAGCGGGACACAGAGATCAAAGAATTGATACTGAATTTTGAGAGGGCTAGATGGGTCATCAAGTATCTAGAGTAGAGAAACAAACAGCTTGAGGACCAACAAACGATCATGGAGCTGCAAAGCATTCGTGAAAATCGACAAGCTGTCCAGCAGAGAGAGATTGAGCTCACTACCTTGGAGCAAGAGATCAACAACGATCGTGAGTCTTGGTTGGATCGGGTCAACCTACACTTGGAGAAGAAGCTAGAGAAGGCAAACAGGGACACTGCCATACTAAGGAGGATGGCTTGTCATTACAGGGTGCGGAACATGAGCGCAAAGGCCCGAATAAGGAGCTTGAAGGCTAAATTGAGTGAAGCAACAGAGGAAGCAAAAAGGGAAAAAGATAAAGATCAGCTTCGAATCTTGGCTGAAGCTTCCTTGCAATAGCATGGTACTTCATAGAGGACCTCCAGACCAAATTTCAAGGAATTTGGGAAAATTTTGGTCGCACGACAAATTTTTGGCACTAAAACAG